>PVIY010040120.1:0-22609 GCA_004026745.1 Myrmecophaga tridactyla
GTGCCTTCTCACTTGAGAGAGAAACCCTGAACTTCATCGGCCTTCTTGAACCAAGGTATCTTTCCCCGGATGCCTTTGATTGGACATTTCTTTAGACTTGTTTTAATTGGGACATTTTCTCGGCCTTCGAACTGTAAACTAGCAACTCATTAAATTCTCCCTTTTTAAAAAGCCATTCTGTTTTGGTGTATTGCATTCCAGCAGCTAGCAAACTAGAACAGTGACTGAATGTACAAATTTTTAAAATGTTTGTGCATGAGGAAGAACAAAGGAATGTCATTACTGCAGGGTGCTGAAAATAGATGGTAATTAATATTTTAAAATTTCACCTTATGTGTGAGACTAAAGCAAAAAATGTTTATTTGGTACAAAAATTATATTTTGACTAGTGCATTTCCTAATATAACTTATGTAGGTAGCTTGATTGAACACCATAAGTACTTGGAACCTTGGGTAGGACATGAGATTTTGTTGGTTTGTCCAGAGTGATGCCCCGATGAATCCCAGAATGGTTCCATCAGTGAGTGGAAAAGTATTTGCAAAGCCCCCTTTGGGGAATGGTGAGAACGGGGAGAAATTCAACTTCCCCAAGTTGAATTCTTGATATTCTCACAAGCAGTGTGAACAACCAAAGCTATAGGCTGAGCCCCCAGTCTTGGGGTTTGTTCATATAAAACTTAACCCCACAAAGGATAGGTCAAGCCTACTTAAAATTTAGGCCTAACAGTCACCCCCAAGAGAGCCTCTTTTGTTGCGCAAATGTGGCCGCTCTCTCCAGCCAACACAACAAGCAAACTCACCACCCTCCTCCTATCTGCATGGGACATGACTCCCAGGGGTGTTGACCTCCCTGGCAATGTGGGACAGAAATCCTAGAATGAGCTGGGACTCAGCATCAAGGGATTGAGAAAAACCCTAGAATGAGCTGAGACTCAGCATCAAGGGATTGAGAAAACCTTCTCAACCAAAAGGGGGAAGAGTGAAATGAGATGGAGTGTCAATGGCTGAGAGATTCCAAACAGAGTCGAGAGGTTATCCTGGAGGTTATTCTTACGCATTAAACAGATATCATCTTTTTAGTTAAGGTGTAATAGAGAGGCTGGAGGGAACTGCCTGAAAATGTAGAGCTGTGTTCCAGTAGCCATGTTTCTTGAAGATGATTGAATAATGATATAGCTTTCACAATGTGACTGTGTGATTGTGAAAAACTTGTGTCTGATGCTCCTTTTATCTACCATGTCAACAGATGAGTAGAACATATGGAATAAAAATAGATAATAGGAGGAACAAATGTTAAAATAAATTTAGTTTGAAATGCTAGTGATAAATGAAAGTGAGGGGTAAGGGGTATGGTATGTGTAATTTTTTTTTTTCTGTTTTCGTTTTATTTCTTTTTCTGAATAGATGCAAATGTTCCAAGAAATGATTATGATGATGAATATGCAACTATGTAATGATATTGTGAATTACTGATTATATATGTAGAAAGGAATGATCAAAATAGGAATGTTTGCGTTTGGTGGTTTTTTTGTTTTTGTTATTTAAAAAAATAAAATAATTATTAAAAAAAAACAGTGGTAAAGCCAGGCACAAAATGCCATATATTATATGATTTCTTTTTTGTGAAATGGAATAGGCAAATCCATAGAGATAGAAGGTAGATTAGTTTGTTGTCAGAGGCCTGAGGGAGGGGAATTGGAGAGTGACTGCTAATGGGTATGGGGTTTCTTAGAGGGTGAAGGAGTTAGATGTTGAGGATGGTTGCACAATATAGGAAATATACTCAAAAACACTGAACTGTACACTTTAAAATGGTGGATTTTATGCTATGTGAATTATATGTAAAAAATAAACAAGTAAACAATGGTGAAACAACAACAACAATAAAAAAACTTACCAGAAAGAAAACTTCAGGTCCAGATGGCTTCACTGGTGAGTTTACCAAATATTTAAGGAAGAATTACCATAAATTTTATACAAACTCTTCAAAAAAATTGAAGAGGAAAAGCATCCAACACATTCTATGAGATCAGCAATACTTTAATACCAAAACTACAGAAAGACATTACAAGAAAACTATATACCAATGTCCGTCATGAACATAAATGCAAAAATTTTAAACAAAATTAGCTAGTCAAATCCAATGGTATCCAATGGTATCACAACAGATATGTTGTGATGAAATCAGGTTTATCGTAGAAATACAGGGTTGGTTTAACGTTAAGAAATTAATGTAATTCACTGTATTAACAGACTGAAAAAGAAAAAGCATATATTTTCTCAATAAATTCATAAAAAGAATTTGACAAAATCTAACACCCATTCCTAATAAAAACTGTTCGCAAAATAGAAATAGAAGCGAACTTCCTCAAACTCCAGATACCTTTGGTAAAGGGTATCTACCAAAAAAACAACAAACAAACAAACAAAAACTACAGTTAGCATCATATAAATGGTGAAAGACTAAATCCTAATTTAGTTTTTCTCATTAAGAACAAGGCAAGAATGTCTGTTCCCACTATTTCTTTTCCATATTCTACTAGGGGTTATAACAGTGCAATAAGAGACATACACACAAAAAGAAATGAAAGGCATCCAGATGGGAAAGGAAGAAATAAAATTATTTTTATTCACTGATGACATCATCTATGCAGAAAATCCTATAGGATTAACAGAAATAGTTACTAGAACCAATGCTAATTTACCACAGTTGTAGCATGTAAGTTCAATATACAAAAAAAAATTATATTGCTATATTCTAATAACAAACTACTGGAAGTTAAAAAAAAAAACTCTTACAGTAGCAGCAAAATATAGAAAACACTTTGGGATAAATCTGACAACAGTATGCAGGACTAAAGAATGTTGCTAAGAGAAGACCTAACAAATTGGAGAGATACATCCTATTCATAAATTGGAAGACCCCATAGTATTAACGTGTCACTTCTCCCTAAACTAATCTCTAGATTTAAAGCAATTCCAGTCAAAATCCCAGCAGACTTTTGTTAATAGACATTTCTTGAGAAGCCGATTCCGACATTCATATGAAAATGTAGTCTGTAGAAGAGCCAAAACAACTTTGAAAAAGAGTAACAAAGTTGGAGACGTATCCAACCTAATTTGAAGCCATATTATAAAGGTACAATAATTAAGACCATATGGTATTGGCATTAAGAAAGATTAAAGGAACAGATTAGAGTTCAAAAATAGACCCAACATACATATGGTCAATTGATTTTCTACAAAGGGGCAAGGGCAGTTTAACGAATAAAAGATAATCTTTCAACAAAAGGGACTGCAATAATTAGATATTCATTTACAATTAAATGAACTTCAATCCACACCTCACACCATATACAAAAATGAATGCAAAATGGATCATAGACCTAAATGTAAAACTTATAACTAAAAAACTTTTAGAACAAAACAGGAAAAGAACTCTTTTAACCTTGGAGTCAGGCAAAGATTTTTAGATATGATACTAAAAGTGCAGTCCATGCAAGAAAACTATTGGGCTTCATAAAAATTAAGAAACTTGTCTTTAAAAGACTCTCTTAAAAGAATAAAAACAAGCCTCAGCCTTGGGAAAAATATTTCCAAATTACATATCTGATTATATAATCCTGAACAGATAACGAATTCTCAAAACCCAGTAAGTTAACAAATGACCCAATTAAAAATAGACAAAAGACTTGAAAACACACTTCACCAAAAAAGGTATACAGATGGCAAATAAGCCATGAAAATATGTTCAACATCATTAGTCATTAGGTAAATGCAAATCAAAAACACAGTGATACCACTTCATACACACTACTATGGCTAAAATTTTAATAACTGACCATACCAAGTGCTGACAGGGATTTGGTGGAACTGGAACTCTCATACCCTATTTGTGAGTGAAAAATGATACAAAAACTTTGAAAAGCAGTTTCTTAAAAAGTTAAATATACGTTTATCACATGACCCAGTCATTCCACTCCTAAGTATTTACCTAGGAGAAACGAAAACCTATGGTCCATACTAAGACTTGTACATGAATATTCATGACAGATTTATTTGTAATATCCCCAAACTGGAAACAACTCAATGTTAGCAGGTAAAGGGATAAACAAATTACAGTTCATCTGTGCAACGGAATGCTACTCAACATTAATAAAAGGAATAAACTAGTGATAGACGCAGCAATATGGATGAATCTCCAAATAATTATGCTGAGTAAAAAAAATGCTGAGATGAAAGTACATATTGTTTACATCTTAATTCAAACTAGTTTATAGTTGTCGATAGTAGACCAGTAGTTGTTTGGGGTGGGTGGGATGGAGAGATTACAAAGAACAGGAGGAAACTTGAAGGTGATGGACAAGTTTATTATCTTAATGTGGTGATGGTTTCATAGATATATACGTTTATGTCAAAACTTATCAAGTTATACTTTTATATATGTGCAGTTTGTTGTATGTCAAGTATGCCTCAATAAAGTTGTTATTTTAAAAAGATCAGGTCCACTCCTAAGTATATACCCCAAATAATTTAAAGCAGAGACTCAGACAGGTATTTGTGGTCAGCTCATCACAGTTTTATTCACGATAGCCAAGAGGTGGAAGCAACCCAAGTATCCATCAACAGATGCATGGAGAAACAAAATGTGATATAGTCATACAATGGAATTATATTCACATAATGGAATATTATTCAACCATAAAAAATTGAAGCGCTGGTTCATGCTATACTATGGATGAACCTTGAAGACATCATGTTAAGCTAAATAAGCCAGACACAGAGGACAAATATTGTATGATTTCTATTATATGAAATACTTAGAATATTATATGAAATACTTAGAATAAGCAAATTCAGAGAGACAGAAAGCAGAATAGTGGTTACCAGGGGTAGGGGGTGGGGAAAGGGGAATTATTGCTAAATGAATATGACTTTAGTTTAGGAGGATGCAAATAGCCTAGAAGTAGAGGTAGAAGTTACACAGTATTGTTAAAATACTTAATGTCAAAAAATTGTCTACTTATTTAGGTTAAAATTATTTTTATATGATGTATATTTTACCACAATTAAAAAAAGATTAGGGATACTGTTCCTGAGAGAACAGAACCTCCTCTCCATCTTCTCTCCCCACCTTCAACTCCACCTGCCTGATTGGCTGGGGAACTTTAGGTGCCCAAGCACCCAAAGATCAGGACATCTCGTGGATTTGTCCATCCTCCTCTTTTTTGTGGCTGGAAAGGCACAGGGCAGCAGCGAAACACCGCAGCATGCTCCTTTCACTATAGCTGTTTTCATGGCTGTATATACCTTCTAGGAAGCATCTTCTTAGGATCTGTCTGCTGCTCGTTTCAGCTGGTTCACTGAAAAAATTCTTTCTGGTTTTCCTCCAACTTGGAAAACTGCTGCCCATGACTTGAGTTAATAAAAGCTCATAACCACCCATATCTTCAACTTCCTAGGGACAAGTGCAGGATAAGATATATGCTATTTTCATGGAACCCAGGATATATGAGAGAGAGGCTCCTCAAGTTTTAGGAGGGTTTCATCCTAAAGGAGTCTTTTAACTTGGGCCTCTCTGATAACCCAGTGAGATCGCAAATAGAAATGACCTGACCTCCTTTGCCCATTCTGTTGCTAGAGTGATGGCTCCTAGCCTCGGGGCCATTCATAACCCAATTAATTTGGCAGGTCACTAGGTCTTAATCTGTAGTCATAGGTCTTGGAAGGAAGGAACATTTATTGAATCCTCTAATCTGGGTCAAATTTTCCACTTTAATTTCCACAGAGATCCTATGACACAGGTCATAGTTTTCCCATTTTTACAGAAGAGGAAACTGATTTAGAGAACTTTCATGATTTGCCCAATCATACAGCCAATAAATGACAAGGCTAGGATTTATATTGAGGTCTCCTGGCTCTGGGGTCTAGAAACATTACTATCACATAGGACTGGGTCACAAATCCAGGGAAGACAAGTGATCAGGTGGCCAGTAGAACCCGTTTCTCCATTATAGATCATTAGTGTTTCCCTGCAGTTATGGCCATTAGTGAAAACTGACCTAGTGGCACAAGACTGGCACCCAGTGGCTTCAGCTGAAAACTACAAGATCAAGAATGACAGATTATCTTCTCCTACCTTTCTGCCAGTCACTCAATTTCTATTTCTGAACAGGAAAGATAGGATAATTTACCTCTTGAATAATACAGAATAAATCCATATATAACTATTATATTATGTAATTTAGGGTGAAATGGAAGAAACGAGGGAGTATGTATTTAGAGTATTATAGAATATATTCAGGGAAAGTTCTGAAGTGGAAGGAAGGTGGTCCAGGAAGTAGTAGGCAAGATGGGACTCTAAGGCTTAGTGACACAGGTGTGGGGAGGGACTGAGAACTTAAACCCAGAAGGAGAGGGAGGCAGGTTTCTAAGAAAAGGCCCTGTTTCCCAGGAAAGTAGACTAGAATTAAATACCCACAGAGGATTAAATCTAAAGAGATGTACCCCGAGGACAGGGCTCTCTTGGCTGGGGAACCGATGATGAAGGAAGGCTGTGCAACGCTACCACGGGGCATTTCTGAGATAAGACCAATTTCAAGACCAGAAAAAGATCTGTTTATTACATAAGTTTTTCTTTTTTATGTTTGCATTTGTTTGTTTATTGGTATTTTAAAAATTTTAAAATTTAAAATAAATCAATTCTAAACAGCACAGAACAAAGCCATGAAAAGTTGATATGATTACATTCATAATGAAAAATTTTGACGAGACACAAAACATTTGTACAGAACCAATATACGTAAGGTTTTCTAGTTTAGAGTGAAGGAAAAGAATACGTTTTCTCTCAAATAAAAAAATTTGGAAATTTTCTTAATGCTGTTTTTTTTTCTTCATACCTTTGGGAATATCTTTGCCCCGTCTGTGTTCCTTGGAATGTAACAACTTAAAAAGTGAAACTTGTTTTAATAAACAATAAATGATAAAATATCTATTTTATTGAGCCAAAACTCACCTTTTAAAGTGAACAATTCAGTGGTTTTTTTAGTATGTTCACTGTGTCATGCAACCATCACCACTGTGCTAAAATTCCCAAACATTTTCATCAACCCAAAAAAGAAACTATAGTCATTAGCAAGTCACTTCCCATTTTTACTTCCCCTTATTCACTATTTTCTGTCTCTCTGAATTTAACTATTCTGGACACTTATATAAATGGACTCATATAATAGATGGTCTTTTGTGTCTGCCTTCTTTCACTTAGCATTTTTTTCACAACATTCATCCGTGTTGCAGCATGAATTAGTCAATATTTCATTCCTTTTTATAGCTGAAGATTATTCCATTGTATGGATACACCACACTTGTTATCCATTTATCAACTGATATACATTTGGGTTGTTTCTGCCTTTGGGCTACGTGAGTAATAATTCTATGAATATTTGTGTGCAAGTTTTTGCATGGACATATATTTTTAATTGTCTTGGGCATATACCTAGGAGTGGCAATGTTGAGTCATATAATAACTTTATTTTTAACTTTCTGAAGAACTTCCAAACTGTTTTCCAAAGTATCTGAACCATTTTACATTCCTACTAGCAATGTATGAGGGTTCTAATATCTCTAACATCCTCACCATTTGTAATTGTCTCTTTTTATTATTAATATTATTATAGCCATCTTTGTGGGTGTGGAGTGATAACTCATGGTTTTGATTTGCATTTCACTGATGGCTGATTATGATGAGCATCTTTTCATGTGCTAACTGGCCATTTGTACATCTTCTTTGGAGAAATGTCTAGTCAAATCATTTGTCCATTTCTTAATTGGGTTATTTGTCTTTTTATTGGTGAGCTGTGAGTTGTTTTTTTTTTTTTAGGAAGTATTTATTTCCCACACTGTCACTTGTGTTTATTAAGTACAGCATTTTCTTTCTTTTACACCCCTCACAATTGTTTGAATAAGTGGTATGAGCAAAAATTAAATGCTGCAGTGGATGCTGAGATACATCAATATGCGCCATATACTTTATCAGGAAGCAGGTATCAGAACAAGGATCAAACAAACTTTGGTCTTCAAAGTAATAAAAATACTGACTAGTCATAATTTCAGTTTAACTGTCCTCCTTCTGTGACTAGATTCCTTGCCTTTGAACTGCCCAATGGAATAAGTCAGGTGTATAAAAGCTCCAATCTCTTGTAAGAGTTTTTTTTTATATATTCTGACTACAAGTCCTTTATCATTTATATGATTTCCAAAATTTTTCTCCTATTCTGTGGATTATCTGTTCATTTTTTTGTTAGTGTTCTTTGAAGCACAAATTTTTTATGATTGATGAAGAGGGTATCTATTTTTATACATATGTATTCTCGAAAGAAAACAAGAGGCTAAGATCGTAGTACCTCTCCAGATTGAACCACCTGTCCAGAGTGAACTAACAAGTGTCACAGGGCTTTGAAAGGCTACCGAGAACTACAAAACATGACTTGTGTGTCCCAGGTTTGCCCTTCTCAGTCAGTCTTTTTTTAGTACTAACTCTGTCTAAGGTCCTCTATTAACTTCAAAGAGATACAGGCACAGTGGACTTACCTTTTAAGGAATGTAAGATGTAGAAAATGGACATACATACATAAAAATGATGAGAAACAGGCATGCAGTATATACTTCAGAGCTTGCGAAGTGGGGCAGACAGGAGGGAAGTCCAGAGGGAAAGGAATATGTTGGGACGGGCTTTTCATGAGCTGCCTGGGGTCCACAGAGGAAGGAAGCCTTGAAGGTTGGAGGCAGGGGCAGGGGGGTTCCCATGAGCCAAGAGGAAGTTAGAGGGTGTTCCAGGTGAGGGAGGACAGCCCTGTGAGGTCAGTGAAGCCAGCCAGGCATACTCCTGTCCCACCTAGGGCTCCTCCATGCTTCTGTAAAACTCACTTAGGATATCTCAATTTTAAAGCACCTGCCCCCAGAGAAAAATGAAGAAGCCCAGAACACTGAGGATACATATGAGGACTGCAGCCTAGAGCTCCTTCCAGGTAAGGTTTTAGCTTTTTAAGTGAGCCCTGGACTGAAGCTGGCGAGCAGTAAAAACCATGACTACCAGCTTTCAAACTGTTCTACTGCACCTCTGCCACAACAATATCCTTCTGGGATTTGGTTGGCTACCACTGCCACTGTGCAGCAGGCATTCCCTCCCAAGATAATCTATTCGGTATATGACTAGAAATGCAGCTTGTGCAGTTATAGGCAGCTGCACATGATGGGGGTGGGGGGTGAGGTAGGAAACACTCAGGCTCCTACATCTAGTTGGTTGCTTCACTACTATCGATACTGCTGCTCTCCCTCAGTTTGGGTGCTGCTCTGTTTAGGGCTCCGGATGTTGCTTCTGGGTGCAGGTACCCCCTCACCGCTATGCATACCATGGGAGGCAATCAGACCGACGTCACTTCTCCACACTTACCCCTCCCCAACGTGTACACACTTCAACAGCCTCCAGGGCCAGTGGTGGCAGGAGGTGTGTGGCTGGACACAGCCACAGCCCCTGGTGCCTGGACCTATAGATGTGGTAATAACAGCAGCAATCCCGTATAGAGAATCTGTCAGGTACAGGCACTATTCTGAGTTTTAAAAATGCATTGGTGCCCTTAATTTGCACAACAGTCCCATCAGGTTTAGTTACTATTATTTTGAGTTTACAAATGTGGAAACTGGGGCCCAGAAATAATAAACTTGGTAAAGGTCACACTGGGTAAATGCAGAGCCAGAATTCAAACCTAGGTAGCCGCTCTCATCTATCCCTAGAAGGGGCAGATGAGCGGGAAGGACTTCCTACAGACAGAGTCCTTTGGCCAAAACAGTGGCTGGGTTTGAAGGAATCCAGGGACCGTGACTTCAGCATCTGTGCTTTGTTTATATAATTCCTCTTCAGGGTCACAACTCCAGCATGCTGTGTGCTGCTTCTGCTTAGGCCTAAGATGTGTTCCGGAACCGCAGGTCAATTGAACCCTGTTTTAAATGTTCTAAGGGCTGTTACTGCTGAAAAGAATCCTGCAGAGAACTCTTGTATAAAGCAAAGAATCTACTTTTTTTTTTTTTTAACATTTTTTATTGTGAAATATAACACATACAGAAAAATGATAAATTTGAAACTTCAGTTTAAGGAATAGTTATAGAGCAAATTTCAAAGTATAAAACGGGTTATGGTTCCACACTTCCAGGCATTTCCCTCTGGCCATTCCAATATAATAGAAACCAATAAGGAACAGCAACACAGTGACCCAGTGATCTAGCACTCGCTACAACTCCTCCCTCTCATTTGATGCTTCTCTCAATCTTCAGGGATATTTCGGCAATGACAATTCTAACTTCATGTTGAAAAGGGGTGTCAACACATTATGGGGTAGGGGAATTCAACTGGTCGGTGTTCTGGGAGAGACTGGTACCTCTAAGTTTCAGGGTTTCTCTGGCATAAGAATAATTCAGAGGTTTTAAATCTCTGAAAAATAAACCTATTAAGTAAAACTTTTAGAGTCTTAGAGTCTTGGGTTTTCAGGAATACTGTTGGTTTGGGGCTTTGCATACAATGGCAATTTGTAATATCTGGCTGAAGCTTGCAAGTTGTCCTCTCAACTCTATTTGAAATCTCTTAGCCACTGAAACCTTGTTTTGTTACATTTCTTTTTCCCCTTTTGGTCAGGAAGGCATTTCCAATCCTACAATGCCAGGGCCAGGCTCATTCCTGAGAGTCATGTCCCATGTAGGGAGTGGGGTAATGAGTTTATTTGCAGAGTTTGGCTTAGAAAGAAAGGCCACATCTGAACAAAAAATGGCTCTCTGGGGCTACTCTTAGGCATGTTTATAAGTAGGCTTAACTTCACCATTACAGAAATAAGTTTCATAAGGGCCAGCCTCAAGCTCGAGGGCTTAGCTTATTAAATTGGGAGTCCCCAAATGCTTGAGAGAATAGCAAGAATTTCCCAGGTGGGGAAGCGTAATAGTTCCATATTTTTTCTCTATTCCCTCAAGGAACTTTGCAAATACTGTTTTATTATCTGCCCCAAATACTCTGGAATTCATCATGGTATTACATTAAACGATACTGAATCACCAGATCTCACAAATAATCTATTTCTATAAATTTACATTTAGGGATTTAAAAAGCTGGAAGTAGATCTATACCACAAATAAGTACCTGCCCTGCACATTTAATTGAGGACCTCCTGTGGTCTTGGGCATTAGTCCTCTCTCTCAAACAAGGGGACTTTGTCTCACGTCAAGTAGTCAAAGAGCACTTAGCAGTTCGGAATATCGGCTTGCTGCCTCCAAAGCCCATGTGCTCTCTTAAAAACCTAGGTTATAACTGGTAGAATCCTCCTTGAAAGATTGCTCGAGCTGCTTTACCTGGCAAACCGGAAAATCTTGTTAGACTCAATCCTATACCCCACGTGAATAGCTCTGCTGAAGAAAAATATGCTGATGCCACTATACATCTGTGGTCTATTCACTGACTGGCTTCAACACCTTAGTCCTTTGCCTTTGGGCATTAAACATCCTATCTTCCTTCAGCCTGGAATTGTTTTCCTTTCCCTTTTCTGTCTGGCATATTTTTCTTCATCATTCAAAACTCAGGCATTTCCTCAGGAAAACCTTTCTTCATCTCCAGAGATGGCTAACAGCCTCTTTCTCTGTTCCCCTCCTGAGCATTGTACAAACACCCGCATCGCTCTTAGCATCTGTGAGCTTCTCCCAGGGAACAGCTCACTGACATACATTTCCAGGACCTGCTCGGGAAAAATCTATTGATCCAAACAGTTTACATTTGAACAAGTGAATCACTGCCCAATGCTAGGACAGAAAAAAAGTAAAAAAAGATGCGGCCAGCTTTCTGACTTGGCAATTAGAGCTTGACAGTCCAGATTCCCGGATGAATGGGCGTGAGCACCATGTGTGGACCTGGTACATCCCAGAGCCTCTTCCCACGCTCAACTCCGAGAACTAGGGAGGCCCTGAAACCGTTCTGCAGCCTCAGACTGATCCCCGGAACTGCTGGTTTTGATCTGTGCAGGATCTGGTTGAAAGCGTTCTGAGGAGGGAGGGCCAAGAAAGCCGAGCCCCAGTTCCTCGGAGCGCTTTCTCCCAGGTCTCCCGCCTCACCCGCCCCACAACCCCACCCAAGGGTCGTTCCAGCTTAGTGTAAGACGAAATGGGCTTTCTCCTAGAGACCAGCGGGCAAGCAGCAGGCAGGAGGCTCAAGAGGAAAAGCCTCAGGCACGACCTGGAAGAGATGCGGGCTTCCCCTTCTGCCAGGGCCACGAGCCAGTCACAGGCCGCCACGCGCGGCCCGGAATCCAGCGCGGCCTCTCTGGCTCCCAGCGAAGGGCCTCGAGCAGAGCACCGGAGGGTCCCGGGGCCGAGCAGGGCGAACCCGGGGCGCAGCCTGGAGGTAACCCAGCGAGGGTTGGACAGGGGACGGTGCGGGACCTGGGCCGCGGCCCAGGAATCCTCACCCTGGTTCCCCCCTTCCTTCCGCAGGACATGCTGTGGCTGCAGGAGGTCTCCAATCTGTCCGAGTGGCTGAGTCCCAGCCCTAGGCCCTGAGCCGATTCCTTTCCCCGCGAGTCCACGACCAGCCGCAGAGCTGCGAACAACCGCGTGCTATCTATTGTTAAATAAACCTGCTCCACGTGCGCGACGTCTGTCTCGGTGTCCGGGCGGGGCGGGACCCGGAGTCCGCGCCGCCACCTGACGTCACTTACGCTTCCGGCCGGCGCGGGCGGGATTGCGTCACTGGTGCGCGCCGCGCCTTCGGGCGCGATGGCAGCGCTGGGCGGGGACGGGTTGCCCCTGCTGTCAGTGTCGCGGCCAGAGCGGCAGCCCCAGTCTGCGGCGCTCGGCGGCCCGGGCCCTGGGCTCTGCTGCTGGGTGTCAGTGTTCTCCTGCCTCAGCCTCGCCTGCTCCTACGTGGGCAGCCTCTACGTCTGGAAGAGCAAGCTGCCCAGGTGCGGGGGCCGCGAGCGCGACCGGAACCTGCGCCTCCGCGAGGCGGGGCAGCGGGCGGAGCTTGGGCGGCTCGGGGGCGGGGCCGCGCCGACTGGACGGGGCTTGTGGGCCCCTCATTTTACTACCCCCCTCCGTAGGGACCACCCCGCCGTTATCAAGCGGCGCTTCACCAGTGTCCTGGTGGTGTCCAGTCTCTCGCCCTTCTGCGTACTGCTCTGGAGGGAACTCACAGGCATCCAGGTGCGAAGGAGGCGGGGCAAAGGGCAACGCGAGAGAGTTCTCAGGGATTTGGGGGGTAGGGGGCAAGACTGATGCTCTCTTTCCTGTGGCTCAGCCAGGCACATCCCTGCTCACCTTGATGGGCTTCAGGTTGGAGGGAATTTTCCCAGCAGCACTGCTGCCCCTTCTGCTGACTATGGTGAGTGTTCCTGCTGTATTTTCCCTTCTCTGTTCATTGGTACTAGCATGAGGCCTCTTTTATGGCTTTTTTTTTTCCTAATCCCGATATTATCTTTGGGCTGATGGGAGATAGGAATTTGAGATGGTCCCGAAGCCCTTGGGCGTGCATGTGTGGGAAATCCTGGCTGAGAACAGGTCTTGAAGTCTCATGAAGCCCGTCTTAGAAAGAGCTGTGGGTTATGGTGAAAGTTTTTACTTAAATCTCTCCTGGTTTTTTTTTTTTTTTGACCCCAGATCCTTTTCCTGGGCCCACTGATACAGCTTTCCATGGATTGCTCCTGTGATCTAGCAGATGGGCTGAAGGTTGTCCTGGGTGAGTATAAGAAATAAGTAGGCACAGGCCGTCCAGAACAGTGGGGAAAGGGAGCCAATGGGATGCAGTCATTAGGACTCGTGGTGTGACCTGGACATGAGATATGAGGTGTCCTCCTTCTGGCTGTTTCCTCATCAGTAAAATGAGAATGGCCTCTGAGAGTTGGTTGCTGACATCCAAGGAATCTCTGCTAAGGATTTTAGCAGCACACAGTGTGAACCAGAGCATTGTTTCTTTCTTTCCCTAACCTTTGTCTTCCCCAAACCATAGCTGGTTTGGGGCAGATTTGATGTTTCCAGAATTTATTAATCAGGATATCCTGCTTCAGCTACTAATACCTTTCCTTTCAGTCCACTTGAGGCATTGTTTTTTGCTGGGTCTGATCAAAGCTCCACCCTCACCTATTCTCAGGAGTGTTGATACCTAAGTTGAGTTTGGCCAGGGGAAGGTTGTGGGAGAGAGGCCCTCGGGTCCTCAAGGATCTCACTCCATGGTGGTTCTGCTTCCCCTCCTCAGCCCCTCGCTCCTGGGCCCGCTGCCTCACAGACATGCGTTGGCTGCGGAACCAAGTGATCGCGCCACTGACAGAGGAGCTGGTGTTCCGGGCCTGCATGCTGCCCATGTTAGTGCCATGCACGGGCCTGGGCCGTGCTGTGTTCACCTGCCCACTCTTCTTTGGAGTTGGTGAGTTTGTCTCCCCTGGTCCTGCTGAGATATTCCCAGCACGAGAGCCAAGGATGGAGCTTGAGGGGAGGGGAGGGCATATGGGAAAGGCCCAGCGCCAGGTGACGTGCTTCTTGCCTTCCTCTCAGCCCATTTTCACCACGTTATCGAGCAGCTGCGATTCCGCCAGAGTAGTGTGGGGAGCATCTTCTTGTCTGCAGGTGAGTCCCGGCAAGCTTGCCTGGGGCAGTCCTGGGTCGGGTATGAGGGTCTCGCGATTCCGTGCTGAAGGAAAATCGAAAATGGGGCTCTGAGATTGGAGGGGTTACTGGGGCCTGCAGCCACTGCCCCCACTGGAAAGGGGATGGTCTCTGGCTGGTGGGTGTGCAGATGTGGTCACTCGTGGCCTCCCCGTCTCCAGCGTTCCAGTTCTCCTACACAGCTGTCTTCGGTGCCTACACTGCTTTCCTCTTCATCCGCACAGGTTGGTTCTCAGTCTCTCACATGTTCCACAGGGGTGGGCGGGAGAATAGGAATACTGTATTTGTTCCAGGAGTGATCACCAACATGTTCATTCTACCCTGGTCCTTGAGACAGGCTGAGGCCAGGCCCTTGGCCTGGTGAGGTCTGAGAGGTGGAAGGAGGCAAGGGGCCAGGGTGTGTGGGTGGGTGGGTTGGGCAGTGACCTCCTGTCTCGTGGGATGAGGGTCATTAGCCCAGGAAGGGCCCAGGGAGGTGGTGGGGCTGCTCCATGAGCTGCTGCTGTCTCCCTTCCCCCAGGACACCTGATTGGGCCCATCCTCTGCCACTCCTTCTGCAATTACATGGGCTTCCCTGCCGTGTGTGAGGCTCTGGAACATCCACAGAGGTGGCCCCTGCTGGCTGGCTATGCCCTGGGTGTAGGACTCTTCCTGCTTCTACTCCAGCCCCTCACGGACCCCAAGCTCTACGGCAGTCTTCCCCTTTGTGTGCTTTTGGAACGGGCAGGGGACTCAGACGCTCCCCTGTGCTCCTGACCCACACTCCTGTACACGCTCCCGCGGCTGTGCACACTACTATGGACTCTCATGGGTGCCCGAGCCCCTCCCCAACACGGGGCACTGTAGGGGAGCGGCTTGCTGGGGTCCCCGAGATCTCAGGAATTTTTATAGGGGATGAAGCCAGAGCTAGTTGAATCCCAGGGACCAAGAGAAAGGAGCAGACATCCACAGGGTGCAGCCCCTCTCAAAAAGGGGTTGAGGAGCAGCTGGGAGCGAGGGGACTGGGTCCCAGGAACTGTGGACTCCCTTCCTCATTGGAAACTGCTCCCTTCTCTGAGGTCCTCTCCCCTCTGCCCCTGAAAAGCTGCTTGGGGGTGGAATTTGTAAAACCCCTCCCCTCTTCAATTTCCCAGGGTTTTCTCATTGTCTTTTTGCATCAGGACTTTGTATCAGGATATCAAAGAGATTTAACTTGGGTAACACGGCCTTGGACCTTTGGGCGTCGGCCAGTTGTGGGTGAGGACTCCAGGCAGCTTTTGGGAGTGTGCACGCCACCTTTCTCAGCTGCCTTGCACACTGATCTCTGGGCAAATCAGCCTGACAAGCACAATTCCCTGGAGTAAGGGATAGGATGGGGCCTCTGGCTGCCTTGGGTCTGTAGTTTATCTTTCCAGAGCCACGACCCAAGTCCTAGCACAGGTGAGTCTGGTTTGGCCCCAGCTCCTCTGTGGTCTGCGCCGTCACTCCCACGTCTGAGTGATGGAGCCTTCAGCCTGTGTCCTCTGGGAGGATGGACAGTCAGCTGCGGGGCCTCCCCAGGACCTCCATAAAGTCCACCAGTCTTATTTTACACAAGAGGAAATAGGTCCAGCGTTTCAGAGGTACCTGCTAAAGCCCACCCCTGAGTGGAGAGTTTTTCTGATTCCACCTTGGGCCTCTGCCACAGTGCTGTCAGGATGAACTGAAAACGTAGGTTGCAGCCCTATGTTACACCTGCTCTTATTTCTGTGATTCTCATTCTTCTGCCACCACGTTTTTTCTTTAAGTTCTTTTAAGAATGTACTCTTTTAGGTCCCATGCCAGGCTCTAGAGGGTTGTCCTACTTCCCCTTGCCTTGGCTGGTGGTTGAAGGAACGGATATGGGATATACTATCTTCCCTGAGACTGCCCCACTTTGGTTGTGACTAGACTTGTTTTAAAAGGGCGTCATTAAGCAAAACCCCACAGGAGAGCTTTCCTTTCCCTGAGTCCGTATAGCAGCTCTCAGGGGGGCAGAGGAAGAGAGCACAGGGCTTGTTTATGGGTACATTTGGGATCTTGGGGTCCAAGGAGGAGGTGACCCAACCCCATTGAGGCTCGCTCACCCGAGAGATGAGGCACTGGTAGCCCTCTGCTGGACGGGTGGGCTCAGCCTTGGGACTGAAGGTTCACAGGGTACAGGGGGTACACTTCCTGCTGCCCCTTCCTCACAGGGTCAGGGTGTTCCCCCAGTCCTCATGGACGACTCCAGCCTCTGCCTTTCACTCACTGGCCAACGGCTTCCTGGGCCTGGCCCACCATCCTCAGCCTTCCTCCCCATATCTCGAGCAGGAGTCAAGTGATGATCACAGGCAGGGCAGAGGATGGAACTGAGACTCAGGACAAGGGTTACAGCTGAGCGCAGTAGAAGCAGAATTAGAACTGGGAATTCCTAGTCCAGTGCTCTTCCTAAGCACCCCCCTCCCCACCTCCCAGTGTCCTCACACCTAGGTGTTGACAAGAGTTTTTGCTTTTTCACACCTGAGGTCCCCCCACCTCCTAGAAGGTGGATCTGTTTGCATCCACTGCTGAGCCGACTGGTTTTACAGTCAGGCAAGGTATGGGGTTTGGCCTGGAGTTTCAGAAAGCAAAGCAGTGATTGGGAGCAAGGGGGCCCAACAGTGTGAGTTTGGTCCTACTCTGCTTATTAGCAGCGGAATCCTGGGCAGGTTATTTTTTTATTTTTATTTTTTTTAATTTATTAATTAAAAAAATTTTAACAAATGAAATAAAACATTAACATATATAATCAGTAATTCACAATATCATCACTTAGTTGCATATTCATTATTTCTTAGAACATTTGCATCAATTCAGAAAAAGAAATAAAAAGAATAGAAAAAGAAAACAAAAACAGAAAAAAAAATTATACCTACCATACCCCTTACCACTCGCTTCATTGATCACTAGCATTTCAAACTAAATTTATTTTAACATTTGTTCCCCCTATTTTTTATTTTTATTCCATATGTTCTACTCATCTGTTGACAAGGTAGATAAAAGGAGCATCAGACACAAAGTTTTCCCAATCACACACACAGTCACATTGTGAAAGCTATATCATTATTCAATCATCCTCAAGAAACATGGCTACTGGAACACAGCTCTACATTTTCAGGCAGTTCCCTCCAGCCTCGCCATTACATCTTGACTAACAAGGTGAAATCCATTTAATGTGTAAGAATAACCTCCAGGATAACCTCTCGACTCTTTGGAATCTCTCAGCCATTGACACTTTATCTCATTTCGCTCTTCCCACTTTTGGTCCAGAAGTTTCTCTCAATCCCTTGATGCTGAGTTTCAGCTCATCTGGACGGGTTACTTTTGCCTTTCCTCTGACTCAGTTTCTGTGTCCTTAGAATGGATGAGTGTGGTGAGGATTCCCCAGTTAATATGCGTTAAATGCTTAGAACAAGACCCACTCCCGCCCCCAGCTCTCAGTAGCAATTAGCTGGTCCTGTTTTGGGGGGAAAGGGGGAGCGGTATGTACAGTAGGTACTCAGTAGTGGCTGAGATCAGGGCCACCGTGGTCATCCTCACTACAAGGAGGAAGCTACAACCCCCCCACCCCCGCATTAGGGGTGGGCCTACACAGGACCAAGCGTGGGAGCAGAGGGAGGACAGGGGAATGCCAGTTTTATTGAGCAGATTGTCCCAGGCTTAAGTCTCCCCTGTAAGGGGTAGAACCCCCCAAACCTACAACCACAGGTCTTGGTCCCCTTGCCCCATCACTGCTGCCTCCCGTGAGAGGGTTCTTGTTGGCCGGAGATGAATCTGTGAGAGACTGCCAGGGGGAAAGGACATGTGGTGGAGGAGGGAAAAGGCCACTGGACCTGCCCCAAGCAGCTGAGGACAGGCCCTGCCTGCCCTTGGGCACTCGCTGGCCTGGGCCTGCCCTGGCAGCAGTTTCTGCTGAAAGTTCAGTGGGGACAGCCACGTGGCCAAGTGGGACCAGATCACTCCATCTCCAGGATGAGGTCGTCGCCCTCCAGTGTCATGTCGGTGGTCACGTGGACCTTGTGGATGGTGCCCTCCATGGGCGAAGTCACCACAGTCTCCATCTTCATGGCGCTGAGCACGCACAGGGGCTGGCCCTTGGCCACTTTGTCTCCTGCTGCCACCTTGATGTCTATCACTTTGCCAGGCATGGGTGCCCCAATCTGGCCCTTCACATCCTTCAGGGCTTTGGGGTGGAAGTGCATCTCCTGCAAGCAGGGCAAAAGGGACATGAAACCCGGGACCACACCTGCCCCACACTGCCACCCGGCCGGCCCTGAGGGAGCCACACCTTCATGGCTTGTGTGTCCTTGACCAGGATGGATCGCAGCTGCCCATTGAGCTCGAAGAAGACCTGCCTCTGGCCAGCCCGGTTCAGGTCACTTACGGCCAGGGCTTTGATGTGCAGTGTCTTGCCCCGCTCCAGCTCCACCTGCAGGGAGGGCAGGGCTCAGAGTGGTGGGTGGAGAGAGGGTGGGGGAGCTCAGCCCCTCACTGTGCAGGCCTAGCTCACTGGTCCCTCAAGGGTCCTTTCTGCTCCCACAGCCTGTGAGGCTGAGTGACAGCCAAGCCAAAGTCCTGGGCTCTGGGGCAGGTGTGCAGGTGGAGTGTGGTGAGTACCGGAGCCACTGACCTCAAACTCTTCTGCAATTTTGGGTCCCTGCAGGAACAGGCGGGTATTAAGACTATCCAGTGGGCCAAAGGTGGCAGTGAAGTCCTTGAAGTGGGCGAAGACATCAGGGTACATGGCCGCTGAGAGCACATCCTCGGGGGTCACCTCCTCTCCATGCCGCTCGACCAACTCCTTCTCCAATGTCTGCAGGTCAAGGGGGGGCAGGGAGGCTCCAGGCCGCCCCTCCAACCTCGGCAGGTCCTTCAGTACCTGGAGAGCAAAGCAGAGGAATGAGGCCTGATCCCTGCTCCCAACTTCCCCCCCAAACCCCTCCCCACACAGCGTGCTGGGCCTACCTTAGAGCGCAGGGGCTCAGGGAAGCCCCCGTGGGGGACACCAATGTAGCCCTGCAGGAACTCCACCACCGAGCGGGGGAAGGACAGCTCCTCTGCCTGGGCCTCGGCCTCTGCCCGGCTCAGCCCATTCTGTACCATGAACTGGGCCAGATCCCCCACAATCTTGGAGGAGGGTGTGACCTGAGGAGAAGGGCCCCGGGGTGTTAGGGTGCCAGGCCCCTTAGGAGCCCAGAGCCAGGGCGTGCAGTGGGCGTGTCACGCGAGGGCAGGGAAGCTGGCACACCTTGATGAGGTCGCCCAGCATCTGGTTGGCCTCCACGTAGGCCTTCTTCACCTCCTTGAACTTGGAGCCGAGCCCCATGCTGTGGGCCTGGAAGTGCAGGTTAGTGTACTGGCCGCCCGGGATCTCGTTCTCATACACGTCTGAATTGCCGGACTTCATGGTGGCTGTGCAGTCAAAGGCCGCGTACAGGCCCCGGGCCCCTTCCCAGTACTCGCTGTAATCAAACACTCGCTCCAGGGCTACCCCTGAAGAGAGGCCAGAGTCAGGGAGGGCTCAGGAGTGGGCTGAAGCACCCAGGTTCTCCTCCCAGGACCCGTGGGCCGGCTCAGGTTCCATCCCGAGGAGGGCGGGAGGCAAGAGCGGGCTGGGCATGTGGAGTCTAAGAGGTAGCAGGCGCTCGTGCGCCCAGGGGTGGCCGCTGCTTTGAGAACGGGTGGGCTGAAGGTTGCCATGGTTTCTACCTGTGTCCAGGGGGGTCCCTCGGGTACAAGCCACCAGGGCCCCCATGCTGGGCTGTGAAGTCATCCCAGACATGGCGTCAGCGGCCACGTCCACCACGTCTGCCCCAGCCTGGGCGGAGGCCAGCATGGCCGCCACGCCCGCCCCTGACGTGTCGTGGGTGTGGATGTGCAGCGGCAGGTCAGGGAAGCGTTCCCTGAGGGAGGTGACCAGCATGGTGCAGGCTGCCGGCTTCAGCAGCCCTGCCATGTCCTACAGGGAGAGAGAAAAGAAAAATGGGTAAAGGGGTGGGGATGAGTTAGGGGAAATGGGGGTTCAGGGTGGTGAAGCGGGGGAGAGGGATTAGTCTTGAGGGGGCAGGGGCCAAGCCCAGACACCTTAATGCACAGGATATGGGTGCCAGCTCGCACCAGCTCTTCCGCTAGGCCCATGTAATACTGCAGTGAGTACTTGGTGCGGCTGGGATCCGCCACATCCCCGGTGTAGGAGATGGCAGCCTCCACCACGCCGCCGGCGCTGCCCGCCGCCTCCATGCCCAGCAGCAGGTTTGGCAAGTAGTTGAGGGAGTCAAAGACGCGGAAGACATCCATGCCGTTCTCCTTGGCCATCTCACAAAACCTGAGCGGGCAGCGAGAGCCCAGGGATCAGCCCCTCCCCCACTCCCCCTCCAGCACATCCTTCTCTGGCTCCTGGCCTACCCTGTGGCCCCACGGGGGGGATCAGGTCTGAGGGCCTGGCATGGCGGGGGTGGGGTTTCCACGGGGTCAGTATGGAGCACACGGCCCAGGGGTGTCCAGGACCAGGCAGTGCTGGGGCTTGCACTGCAGAGTTTGCCCAGGTCTGAGGTTCAGTGGGGGTTCTGTACTTGGCAAAGCAGTGGCAGACTGTGGAAGCAAAGACACCGAACAAGGAGTCCTGAGGCCTGGGGTCCAGCTCCAGCTCTACACCACATGGCCCAGGACAGGTCACCTCTCTCAGGGCCTCTAGTGCCACCCAAGGAAAATGGGGGGTGGGGGTGAGGGAGGGGTGGGGAGGCAGGATTTAGAAGCCCTTCCGGGCCTTCCCCACACATTTCCAACAACAGCCCCTGCTGGGTGCAGCTGCAGAGCGGCTTCCTGTCTGCCTGGGGGGAGCACAGCCCGTGGAGCTCACTTGAAGACCACGTTGTCAGGGTAATTGGTGTAGCCCACAGCATTGGCCCCCCGCAGCAACATCTGGAACGGAATGTTGGGGATGAGTTCCCGGAGCTCCTGCAGCCGCCGCCAGGGGCACTCGTACAGGAAGCGCATGGCGACATCGAACGTGGCTCCTACGTGAGGCCGGGAGAGACCCCAGTCAGCACCGATGCGCCCCGGGGGTCCCACTACACCCACAGCACTGTGGCCTGAGCCTCCAGCCCCGGCCCCAGGCCCTGCTCACCTTTTGGGTCTCTCAGGCTTCTGACCCCCAACACCCACAGGCTCTCCTCTCCTCTGATCTCTTGAGGCAGCTCACACCCCCCATGTTCTCTCTGCACCCCTTTTATAGCCGCACTCCCCAGGTCTCCATGCTATAATTAATTCACAGGCTGGTGTCTCCCAACAGTCCTCAAGCTTCCTGAGGACAGGGGCCAGGTCCCAGCCCTGCCACCTCAGGCCCTGCACCGCTCCTGGCCCAGAGCACGCGGAACAAACGAGCGCAGTGCCTGGTCCACACCCCGCGCGGGCTGCACAGGGTTCGCGTCTCTGGCTTCCCTCCTTCCTTACCGCTGTGGGAACCCGACAGCACCTTGCGAAGAGACTTCAGCATCCGGCCTTCCTCACTCACCTCCCCAGTTCTCTATGCTGAAGAGGCTGCTGAAGTTGTGGGCCACATAAGGGGCGATCTTTTTGAGGTCGTGGGTGCGCACGCGGGTGGCCAGCAGGGACTGGTGGGCGTCCCTGAAGGTGGTGTCCATCAGCAGCAGCCCCGGCTGGTTCCGCACGGCTCGAGCAAAGCCCTCGGGCCCCTCTCGCAGCAAGATGTCCCGGAAACCAGCCAGGGGCGGGCCTGGGCAGACAGGGGCGTGGGTCGTACCCGCAGGTGGCATCCTCCTCTCATCCCTCTCAGGGTGGCCGAGCGAAGCTCACCTACCTATGGGCACTGTGGGCACAACGGGGTCCGTGGGGCTGGGGCTGGCCTTGACGGGGATTGGGGTCGTAGGGCCGTTGACCATGACGT
>PVIY010040121.1:0-22601 GCA_004026745.1 Myrmecophaga tridactyla
AAAAAATAAGATTTTGTCCCATATTAGTATAGCTACCAATTCCATAATTCCATGGAATTAAGAAACGCCTTTTCAGTAGTAACTTTGAATGTTAATGGACTAAACTTACCAATTAAAAGATACAGATTGGCAGAATGGATTGAGAAACGTAATCCAGCTATATGCTGCCTACAAGAGACTCATCTTAGACACAAGGATACAAATAGATTGAAGGTGAAAGAATGGAAAAAGGTTTTCCATGCAAGTTGTAACCAAAAGAAAGCAGGAGTAGCTATACTAATAAGGGACAAAATAGACTTTAAATGTAAAGACATCATAAGAGACAGAGAAGGACACCATATACTTATTAAAGGGTCAATTCAGCAAGAAGAAATAACAATCATACATGTTTATGCTCCCAATCAAGGAGATCCTAAGTACATGAGACAGACATCAGCAAAACTGAAGGGAGCGATAGATGTTTCAACAATAATAGTAGGAAACTTCAATACACCACTCTCCTCTATAGATAGAACAACCAGACAGAAGATCAACAAGGAAATAGAGGAGTTAAATAACTTCATAAATGAATTAGACCTAACAGACATATATAGGTCATTGCACCCCAAAGCACAAGGTTATACATTCTTCTCTAGTGCCCATGGAACATTCTCCAGGATAGATCATATGCTGAGGCACAAAACAGGTCTCTACACATTTAAAAATATTGAAATTATTCAGAGCACTTTCTCTGATCACAATATGATGAAGCTGGATCTCAATAACCACCAAACAATGAGAACATTCGCAAATATATGGAGATTAAATGACACACTCTTAAACAACCAGTGGGTCAAAGAAGAAATTGCTAGAGAAATCAGTAGCTATCTGGAGATGAATGAAAATGAGAATACAACTTATCTCTTATGAGATGCGACAAAGGCTGTGCTGAGAGGGAAATTTATTGCCCTAAATGCCTATATTAAAAAACAAGAAAGAGCAAAAACCGAGGACTTAACAGCAAACCTGCAGGAACTTGAGAAAGAACAGCAAACTAACCCCAAAGCAAATAGGAGAAGAGAAATAACAAAGATTAAAGCAGAGATAAACGAATGGGAGAACAAAAGAATCAAAGGCACCTTAACTGAAACAAGAAATTCCCAAATCAAGTCTCCTTTTTTTTTACTTTAAAACACTGAAATCAGCCAAATGATAATAGCTTGATTTTGAAATACATTAATTGTAGAATATTTTTAAACAGTGAAATCAGAATTCTGATTCTTAAAATCCTCTCCTACTTTGGACTTGGCAGCAAATCTACCCCCCCAAGAATCAATGTAGGGCCTGGGAATCAACTATTCTTCATCCAGTTACTATAAATCTCTCCTCCAGGGCACTGGAGAACTCCTCAGAAGTTCTTTTCCAGTCTGGCCAGGTGAGCTCTCTAAATAGCTGAAGATTTGTCTACTCTCTTAAAGTGATTGAAAGCATCTCTCAAACACACTATGCATGTCCCTGTCTTTACTACAGTAACTTCTTACAAAAAGTAGAAAATATAGATAAGGAAAAAAGAGGAACATTGAATCAAAATGAGAAGCAGAGAACCCATGCCTAACTCGCCTCCTGCTCCCCTAAACTGACTCAGAAGACCGGACTGGCTGGGCCTGGTTCCAGTGAACGGGGTGGCAAATCTTTAACTCATTTTTTCTATTCTCCCACGTTTATAAATCAACCCTAGCCCACTCACAAAACATAATTTGATCCGAACAGAGAGAATACTGGAGAGGAAATAATGCCAAACTAATACCCCAGAGATCTGGCTTCTAATTTCTGGGTGTCTATTTCTTGAGCATGTCATTCTCCCAATCAAAAGGTGAAGATGTTGGACTGAATTATCCCTAAATTTCCTGCCAGCTCTGTATCACTCAGGGTCCCGCAGGAAACAGACGGTTCATCCGAACTGGGCAACTGGAGAGGAGAGTGCAAGAAAGGGGCAATTACAAAGGCATGGCTGGGAGTAGAGGAGCCACTGCTTTGTAGTTAGTACCACCCCTAGGCCTGAAGGAGTGGGGCAGCGGCGGGGGTGGGGGGCAGTCACTGGAAGCTATAGACAGGGCTGGATGGCGAGGACCCCTGGTAGGGGATGCAAAACCAACCTCACTCTCCTGTCCCTCCGGGAGAGCACTTCTCTTGGGGCAAACCCAGCCAGAAGCCCTTGATGCAGCTGAGACCCAAGGCTGAGCTCAGCCTCCCAGGACGCCCAGCAGGGTGGAGAAGAGTAGAGAGCAAGCATAGGCAGCACCTGGGGGAGATCCAGCCCAGGCTTATTCTTTTGAACATTGGTAAATGCACCAGGCCTGTCCTCTGTGCTCTTCTCAACGTACTGCCACCCAGACGCTTGGCTCACTCATCTGTGAATTCTTTGCTCCTAATCCCCTCCCCTATGGGCTTAATAACCAAGTTCAGTAGAAGGCAATGTACAAGGTAAATGCAGAGGGGATGGATCAGGACCTAGGGGGCTGATTCTGGGTAAAACCAGAGCTCTGAAGCACAAGGATGCTGAGGTGTCCTTTTTGGCTACTCGAAGGCCCTTTACATTTGCTTCCTGTTCTACTGCTGAGCTCTGAATTCTAGAGAGTCTCTGAGCCACAGGGACACTGGACTGCATTAGAACAGAGCACCAGTGTTCACCAGTCTGCTATGCGTGACCCTTTGAACATCTCCAGCTTCCGGGTGCAGCTGCCAGCGTTGCTGAAGAAAGATCCCTATTAGAGATTTGTTCCTGAACAATAGAATTAATTAGACTGAGCTAGTAAATTTAAGTCAAATTCAATACTACGTGAACAGAGGGTGTGTTTTCTTTCCCAGTGTCCATGGAGCAATTACAAAATTGATCTTAAACAGAGCACGACAAAAAAGGAAATAATGCTCAAAATCTGGAAATAGTACAGAGTATTCTCCCTGCACAATGCAGCAGAACTAGAAATAAGCAAAAGTAAGAAAAAAATATATACCTAGAAATTCAGAAACTATTCTGTTAAACTACCCACTTAAAAATACACTCATTTCAAAATATTTTAATACACTGTTATTCAGAAATTTTTATGACAATTCCACTATATCAGGAAAAATCTGCATTTAAAGGAAAAATCATAGTCTCAAACACTACCATTACTGAACAAGAAATAATGAAAAAAAATTAGTGACATTAAAAAATTGGGAAAAACGATAAAACAAATTAAAAGAAAGCAGAGGAAAGAATGTAATCAAGATATAGATATATATTAATGATCTAGGAAAAGAGTAGAAGTGACAAATAAATTGAAAGACTTAATAACAGTGATATAATTAAAACCCTTACAGGAAAAACAAAGGGCAGATAATACAAAAACACAAAATCAGTACCTAGAGCAGGCAAGTAACACAGATGGAAACACTTAGAAGAATTTTAAGAGAATGTTTGGTACAGACCTATGTAATACATGGGAAAATGTGAATAAATGATTTTGGAAATCATAACTTACCACGACTGACTCAAGTAGAGATAAACAAACTAAACAAACCAACGATCATTTAAAAATCCACCATGAAAGAACGATTTGTCTAAGAAATACCATAACGCCTAAACAGTGGGAAATGCATTACTATGTTTTCAAATAACTGATAAATCTAAACAATTGAATTAGAATATTTTTAGAAGCAAGAAGAATTCAGAATAATAACTGGTTACAAAAAAATGTGTATAAATCGCAAGAGCTTTCTTATATATCAACAAAATCCTGTTGTAAAAGTGGGGAAAAGATTTTATTTCCAGTAGTAATGACAAAACATGCAATATGCAGAAACAACAAAAGTGCAAGACATATATAAAAAAATTATAAAATTCAACCAAAATAATTTTTATAAAGGGCAAAGAATTGGAGCGACATGCTTTTGCCTTAAATCAGAAGACAAAATATTGTAAGATATTAATTCTTCCTAAGTTAATAAATATTTTCAATGTAATTCCAGTTAAAATCTCCAGGAGACTTTTTTTGGAACCTGAAAAAATGAGTAATGAATTAATCTTGAAGAATAAATACATAAGAATATTTAGAAAACCTGTAAAAAAGTAAAGTAGGTATTCCTGTGGCACCAGATTTCAAAGTGGGTGGTAAAGCAATAAGAAATAGTCATGAATTACTGGGGCAAGAACAGACAGAACAATGAGACAAAAAGTATAATCTGGAAAGAGTTCCAAGTATAGACAGGAATTTGGCATAAGATAAAGTTGCTACTTCAAATCAGTGGTAGAAGTTGAATTACTAAAACAAGTGGTGCAAGCACAACATGTCACTCATTTGGGGGGGAATTTAAGAATTAAACACAGCCATATGATCTAGCAATACCATTGCTAGGTATCTACTCAGAGGACATGAGGGCAGGGACACAAACGGGCATTTTCACACCAATGTTTATAGCAGCATTATTTACAATTGCCAAGAGATGGAAACAGCCCAACTGTCCATCAACAGACAAGTGGCTAAGCAAGCTGTGGTATATACATATGATGGAATATTATGCAACTGTTTTAAGACAGAATAAAGTTAGGAAGCATGTAACAACATGGATGGACCTTGAGGACATTATGCTGAGTGAGATTAGCCAGAAGCAAAAGGACAAATACTGTATGGTCTCACTGATATGAACTAACATTAGGAAGCGAACTTGGAGAATTTCAGCTAAGAACAGAGGTCATCAGGAGGTAGAAATACGGTAGAGATTGGGTAATTGGAGCTGAAAGGATACAGATTGTGCAACAGGACTGATTGTAAAAATTCAGAAATGGATAGCACAACACTACCTGATGGTAGCACAATAATGCAAGTACAGTGAATGAAGCTGAATGTGAGAATGATAGAGGGAGGAGGGCTGAGGGCACATATGAAACCAGAAAGAAGGATATATGATAAAGATTGAGATGATATAATCTAGGAATGCCTAGAATGTACAATGAAAGTGACTAAATGTACAAATTTTAAAAATGTTTTTGCATGAGGAAGAACAAAGGAATGTCAGTATTGCAGGGTGTTGAAAATAGATGGTCATTCATATTTTAAAACCAACTTCTGTGTGTGTCTAAAGCAAGAAATGTTTATTTGGTACAAAATTTATATTTTGACTAGTGAATCTTCTAATATAACATATGTGGACTGTTTAACTGAACACCACAGGTATACAGAACCTTGGCTAGGGCATGAGATTTTGTAGGTTTGTCCAGGTTAGTGTGATGCCCTGATAAATCCTAGAGTGATTTGAACAGTGAATAAAGACGTTTTTGCAAAGTCCTCTTTGGGAAATGGGGAGAAAGGGAGAAAATTCAACTTCCCCATTTAGATAATTCCTGATATTCTGCAAGCAGTGAGGACAACCTAATCAATAGGCTGAGCCCTCAATCTTGGAGTTTGCCCCTGTGAAACTTATTCCTGCAAAGGACAGGCTAAGCCTACTAAAAATTAGGCCTAAAGGTCACCCTCAGAGAACCTCTTTTGTTGCTCAGATGCGGCCTCTCTCTCTAAGCCAACACACCAGGTGAACTCACTGCCCTTCCCCCGATGTGGGACATGACTCCCAGGGATGTAAATCTCCCTGGCAACATGGGAAAGAAAGCCTGGAATATGCCAGGACCTGGCACGAAGAGATTGAGAAAGCCTTCTTGACCAAAAGGGGGAAGAGAGAAATGAGACAAAATAAGGTTTCAGTGGCTGAGAGATTTCAAAGAGTCAAGAGGTTATCATGAAGGTTATTCTTACGTACTATATAGATGTCCCTTTCTAGTTTATGGTGTATTGGAGTGGCCGGAGGGAAGTACCTGAAACTGCTGAGCTGTGTTCCAGTAGCCTTGATTCTTGAAGATGATTGTATAAAGATATAACATTTACAATGCGACTGTGTGATCGTGGGAGCCTTGTGTCTGATGCTCCTTATATTTAGGGTATGGACAGATGAACAAAAAATACGGATAAAACTAAATAATAGGGGGGACAAAGGGAAAAATAAATTGGGTAGATGGAAACATTAGTGGTCAATGAGAGGGGGGGTGAGGGGTATAGTATGTATGAGAGAAGAAAAAAAGAATTAAAGCCAGATCCCAACCTTGCTCCTTACTCAAAAGGAAACTCCAAATAAATTTAAATGATGAATGGGAAAAAAATGAAACTTCATAAACATACAAAATAGGGGCAAATATTTTTCAGTCTTGAAGGAGCACGCATAAGAGGGGACCTAAATCAGAACGTTAAAGATGGGTATATTTGTCTACAATCAAATTTAAAATTCATTATAACCCATATAAAGACATATAGCTATACAGAACTAAAGGAGAAACAACAAACCCTGAAAACTATTTGCAACATGTATGACAGTCCATGATTAATAACCCTAATATACAAAGCACTGTGACAAATCGACAAGAAAAACACGATCACAGCTCAAAAAACAAGCACTGGATAAAAACAAAAATTCACAAAAGGAGAATTGCAATAACTATAAGCATTTAAAAACTTCTAATTCTACAAGTAATAAATGAAATGAAAAGCAACACAACAAAGGGCTATCATTTTTTCCCATTTCAAAGATCGGCAATACAGGATGGACAAGGGACCCTGAAAGTGGGCCGTCTCACCCCCTGTTGATGGCTGGGTAAAAGAGCACCTAATAAGGGCCAACATTTAACATGTGCATCCCCTAACCCAGAAACACCACTTCCGTGAATTTTGCTTAAGGGGGTGTTTTAGTTTCCTAGGCTGCTAAAGCAGATATTACTAAATGCATTGGCTTAAACAGTGGGAATTTGTTAGCTTACAGTTTGAAGCAGTGGCAATGTCCAAACCAAGGCATCATCCAGACGATGCTTCCTTCCCGAAGACTGGCTGCTGGTGATCCTTGGCTCCTCCGCCACATGGCAAGGCACATGGCCTTCTGCCCATCTCTCCTTTCTCTTCTGGGCCTCAGCTTCTTGCTTCCATGTCTTTCTTTCCCTCCCCTCCTCTCCCTTTTCCTCTCTCTCTTTCTTTCTCTCTCTCTCTCTCTTCATTCCGATTATAAAGGGCTCGAGTCCTAGGGCCCATCCTCATCGAGATAGGTCACACCCTAACTGAAGCAACCTCATCAGATGTCCTGCTTACAATGGGTTTACACCCACGGGAATGGGTTACATTTAAGAACAACCTGCTGGGGTACATACAACATCAAACCACCAGAGTCAGGAAAATGCCTACAAAGATATTAATTGCAGCATTATTTCCAAGACTATGAATTTAAAACAACCTAAATGCCCAGCCATAAAGAATCAGTTAATTACATTTGTAGAAATATGAAAAGATGTCCCCAAATGGAGAAAGAGATTATAAAATAGCATGCATGATAGAAACCCATTTTGCCAAATAAACTTGCATAGAAAAAAATTCTATATTAAAAAAAATCGATAGAGGAATATTCTCTCTGTTTTCTATATTATCATTATTTTTTACAAAGAACATACTTTCCGTGCTCAAAAAGGAATAATATGGCCATTTTCACTGGTTTGGAGACTAAAGTATGGGACCCCTGGATCCTGGGCAAAGGTGACCAAGCTGGGGTAGTAAACCCCCATGGCAAAGCCTCCTTTTCTGAAAATGCTTCTGGCTCCACCTATCTAATTCCTCATTTTTGACTGATTCAGAAGCTACAGTTTTCTTTTGGAGTTTGTTCCTAAGAGAAACGAGGTTCTCTAAATGCTTCACCTAACCACACACATACCACACATATACCCCACAAATACACACCACACCACCCAGAAATCACACACATCACAGACAACACACATATCACACACACACACACACACACACACACAAACCTCACACCTACCTTAGGTAGGACCTCAAGTTCGGTCAGACCCACAAAACACCAATCTCAACAAATACCCAAGTTGAGCTCCGGTCCAAAGCCCAAGACATAGCAGGATTTTGGACGGGTCAATGTCCCTGCCATTTCGAAATACAGCCATTTTGAAATGCAGAAATCAAACCCACCAAAATATTCTTGAATTCCTTCTCATTTCCTATTCTATGAAGACCTCAACCCAGAGGACTGGAAGGCGGAAAGCCCAGAGAGGCCCTCTGGGATGAGTTCTGATGAGCTGTCAGAACACCCCAACTCAGCAACTCCTTGAAAGACGCTAAGCACAGACCTTCTGCTTTCTTGGCCTCAGTCTCTCCATCTCTGAAATGGGGGTTTTAACCCTTGCCCTTATCTGGGGGATGGAAGGAAACAAGTCAAAGCCCCAGCACGCATGTCGTGCTCCTGCAGACATCGTTTCCATCTTTGGGAAAAGGAACCTCAGGCCCGGTGGGCAGTGCATGCATGAGCCACGTGTGCCCACCTCTGCCAGCTTCGGCAAGGCAGGTCTATTCCGTCCTCGGCAACTCCTGCCTTAGCCCAAGCTGGGGCCAGCCTGGTAAACACAGACCCGTTAGTCAGCTTCCCTAGGTGCCTTCTGAGGGCCCCTAAACTCTGGCTGGACTCACAGCTGACGACCCCAGAGGGAGCAATCGCCATCTGTGCCCAGGTTTCTGCCCATGGAAGTTAGAAAGAAATCAATATGTATGCAGCTCAGATGGGTGTTACCAAGATGCTGCTGCCACTGCATCTCTCTAATGCGGAGATGTGAGCTAAGCCCAGCCCTCCGACATGGCCTGGCCTGCCGAGAGTTCCCATAGCTCCAAGACTGGGAAATGGGACAATTCAGCCTCCCCAGTGCTGAAGGGAGGAGCAGGGAACAAGAGGGGGTTTTCCTGGCCTGGCTTCAACACTAGTGTGAACCTGGCTGGACCCTGGAATCACTAGGGGAGCTGTCAAAAGTATGCTAATGTCCAGGACCAACCCACAGAGATCCTGCATCGAATTGGCCTGGAGAACAGCCTGAGCACAGAGACTTTTGCAATCTCGCCAAGTGGTTTTGAAGTGTAGCAGGGCTGAAACCCACTGGAGCGGGTTCAGTTTTTATGCCTCATGTACCGCTCTAATCAGAATCCCTTGCCCAGACCTAGAAGAAGACGGTTTTCCTTCTGATGTACTGAGTCCGATAGAGAAGTCACACTTGGGCCAGTCTAAGCTCCAGGAGGTAGAGACTGTGTTTTGTTTACCACAGTGTCCCTTGTGGGTGCCAGTGTAGTTCTCCGACTTCACTGCATATGGAAATCACCCCTAAAAGCACATAACTGCCCCATTCCCTATCATGGGTGCTTGTGAAATGCACGTGCTCCACACCCGCTAGGATTCTGATATGCAGCTCAGGCTCAGAAGCTACAGCAGCGCATATGCAGGGCCAACCTCAGCTTTGGCCCACCTGAGAGCTCCTCTCTCTGACCATCCCGCCCCCTTTGAGGATAAAGCTAACTGCCAGGAAAATGAAGTTTTCTACTCACCCTTCAGCCTGTGACCAGGACTACTCACTTAGCTTTATATGCAAATCTGTCTGGAGTAGGGCTATCAGATTTAGCAAATAAAAATATATATTACATGGGACACACCTATACTAAAAAAAGTATTCATTGTTATTCTGAAATTCAAATTTAACTGGGTATCCAGTATTTTATCTGGCAGTCCTGGTCTGGAGAAGAAGGAGGCTTCAGATGGAGCTGATGTGGAGGCTTGGGGGTGGGGGTGGGCAAGGGGGCTAGGGGGTGTTGGGAATTATAACTCATCTCCCCAGTCCCAAAGAGGAAGGCAACCCTTTAATGGCCAGGTGGCCGGGTGGCTTATTCCAGAACACATATGTCCAGGTGGCACCCCTTCCAGACCGTAACAAAACCATCCAATCTACTCAACAAACGTTTTCCATGGCTGGACACCTTCAGATTTATCATATCATTAAACCTCCTAACAGCCTAGTGAGATATTTTATGGTTATTCACTTTTCATTGAAGAGCCAAGATGAGTTCGAGTGAGTTGCTCAAAATCACACTCAAAAGGGATCTGAACCCACATCTCCGGGCTCCAAGGTGAATTTTCTCACCAAGACAACTCACCCAACCCACAACCCTGCCTTCACGTCTGGCCCAACCAACCGGTGTGGAAGAGGTGATATCTCTTAGAAGATGCTCGTAGTTCTGGGCTGAGGGGTGGAGACCTTGGGCTCAGACTGCCAGGGTTCGAATCCCACCTCTGCCACTTCCTACTGGGTGCCTCTGAACCGCTCAAGCCCTCCAGGCCTCAGTCTTTCCATCTGCACAGTGGAGCCCATCAAAACAAAACCTATTTCCTAGGTCTGTGTGAGGATTAAATGGCTTAGAGAGTCTAAGGCACTGAGAACAGGGCCTTCTGCTGGAGTTTTCTTGTCTCCATAACAGGATTTCTAATAAAAGAACTTAGATGAAGAGAGGCTGCCTTAAAGCGTCTATCTTGGAAACTCTGGCTCCATAAAGCAGGCGAAAGAAAAGTAAAGATGGTCAAAGTGGAAGATTCCTTTTGGGAAAATCATGGCGAAATGAAGAGACTCTGAGGTCTTCCCTTTTTCTTTTCATTATTCGGGAAGTAAAATCAGCAGCGCAGGGTCCTGAGAGAGAGGCCCCTAATCTGGCACCAGAGCATTAAGAGGAAGGAACGAGTTTGCTAGGGTCAGTCGCACAGAACGCTCCCCACCTGAGGAGCACAGGCCTGGCCCACTGTGTCAAGGACAGAGGCAGCTGCACTGCTTCTCAGCAGAGTGACATCCCTCGGTGGATTCCCCCTTACCCTCTCCAGGACTTCCAGGTTCCCAGGCGCCTACCGTTGCGCGCCAGCCCGGGGTATGTGTGTGTGTGTGTGTGTGTGTGTGTGTGTGTGCGCGCGCGCGCGCGCGCGCGGGTGCAGGTGCGGCGAGGGAGCGACGCCCGCCAGTTCTGTGCTAAAAGATGGTGTCCTTCCTTCTCCCGAGGGCTGCGAGGCCGCCCACCCCGCCGCCCCGGGGCTGAGCGAGGCGGCTGTGCTCTGCGGCAGACGGCGGTGCGCGCTCCCCGCCCTGGCTCCGTGGCTCTGCGAGCGGCCCGCGCGTCCTCCCGGTGCAGCATGCGGGCGCTGTGACGTTCTCGGATAAATGCCGTGTAACTGTGTAGGCGAATGGAGGCTAAAAATAAGAACGGAAAATCTATCATTAAGGTATCATTGCGCCAGCGCAGCTATTTGAAGCCCGCCTTCACAGGCTTTGGGGGGGGGGGGGGTATTTGCAGAAAACTCCCAGCAGCGGCTCGCCAGGCAGACCTGAGAGCGCAGGGGCTGGCGGCGGCAATCCTGCCAACAATATGCAATAAACCCTCACCTTCCTCCGCCCCATTTCACCCCCCCGCCCCCTGCTGTGCCGTAAGGTTGCTGGGGAAGCGGCCGGGGGTGCGGCTGGATGCTGAAAAGAAACGTGACCCGGTCGACTACGCCAAGATTAGCTCTCTCAAATCTATTTAGCGATCTCCCTTCCTCGGTCCACCCCGAATTAGAAAAAAAATAAAGTCCCGGAAGGAGGGTGGGGAGCCGCCGGAGGAGAAAAAAATGACAACTGGGACTTAACCCCGGGTTGACAGCGCGGCGCCAAGACGCAAACTCCCCGGGCTGGCGACTCTCTGGAGTTCCATCGGGTTAAACGAAAATTGATCTGATTTGTTTTTAAACACCCGAAGGAGAGATTAGCAGGGAGGGAGGGGGTGGGCAGGGTTTGGGTTTGTGTCGGTGCGCGCGCGCGCATCTGTGTGTGTGTGTGTGTGTGTATGTGAGTGTGCGTGCGTGCCCAGGAAGGGGGAGGGGGCGCCAAGGTGCAGCCTGCGCGCTGCTCTGCGCCTCGGCGGAGCTGCGTGCGTGTGTCCCTATCCGCGCTGCTGAAACGGGGCCCTTCGAGGGATCGGCGTCACATGACTCCGCCTGCCCCTAGCCAGCGCGCAGCTTGCCAGTCTGTCCCTCAGTTTGCCCGGCGCCCGGGGAGGGTCGGGCCGTCATCTCCCGGGGCCCCGGGCCCCTGCGGAGCGGAAGAGACGTCCCGGCGGGGAATGGCACACCTGGATACAGAAAGCCGAGGCTCGGCACCCGATCCCGAAGTGTAGACCTCGAGGGGTGGGGGTGGGGGTGGGGGTGGGGCAGAGCGAGAGGGAGCGAGCGAGAGAGCGCCAGAGGGAGGCAGCGCGCGGCGCACACGGACGCGGGGTCGCGGGCCGCCGCGCGGGGAAAATGTAAGCGCGCGTGGGGTCTCGCCGGCCTCCGAGCACCATGCAGAAGGGGATCCGTCTCAACGATGGCCACGTCGCGTCCCTGGGGCTGCTGGCGCGCAAGGACGGCACGCGCAAAGGCTACCTGAGCAAGAGGAGTTCGGACAACACAAAATGGCAAACCAAGTGGTTTGCCCTGCTGCAGAACCTGCTCTTCTACTTCGAGAGCGACTCGAGCTCGCGGCCCTCAGGACTCTACCTACTGGAGGGCTGCGTCTGCGACCGCGCGCCCTCCCCCAAGCCGACGCTGTCGGCGAAGGAGCCGCTGGAGAAACAGGTGAGACGAGCTCGGCGGCCGGAGGCCCCCCCCCCCCGCCCCGGCGCCGCCCGGACCGCGGTCCCCGGGGTGCAAGGGCCATCGGCCGGCCGCTGGCGCCCGAACTTCGGTCCCTACGCGCTCGGCGCCCTGGGCGGAGGAGAGGGCTGGCCCCAGCCAGGCGGGTGTACCCCCCACCCCCACCCCGGGCGAGCATCGGGAGCAGGCACTGCGGGCCAGGATTAGGAGCAGGCGGCTGAGCCCAGTGGGAGGTGGGCGCAGTGGGACCGAGACCCGAGATGGGCAGGGAGACCGGGTCCGAGAGAGCAGACGCAGAGTATGCATCGGGACCCAGGTCTAGCAAAAAACAAAACTGCGTCCGTGTCCTCTCTCCCCGTGTTCCCGATCCCTGAGAGCCCCGGCCGTCGGCCCCGCGTGGGGGAGGTGTAATTCCCGGCGCCCAAGAGTGGGAAGGATGAGATCGAGGCGTCGGCTCGCCGCGGCCCCCTGCCTCGAAGCAGCTACGGGCGAAAAGGAGCCTGCGTTCGCTCGGTGGAGCTGGGGGCTGCGTGGCCTCAGGGGTCTGTCTGTTCAGTGCCACCGAGCGGTGTCGGGCGGCCAACAGACCCCGGTCCCAAGCGACCCGTTGAGGGGCTCCGAAGACCCCTCTGATGCGCGGTGGCTAGGCCAGGTCTGCTGCGGAGGCCGCGGGACAAGCAGGCGCGTCCCTCCTCCCCCGCCCCCTGCGCCGCCGCCGCCCCCGCCGCAGTCGCGGCCACGGCGCTGCCCGAGCGTTTGCGGAGCTGCAAGGCTTGGGGGCCAGGCCTGGACCTGCGGGGGCCCGGGTGAGCTCGGCCTTGGTGAGGAAGTGGCGAAAGGGGCACCAGCAACGGCCGATTGGGACGAGAGAGCGATTTTTTTTTTCAGCTTGATTCGCTCTCCGAAGGCATCTGGTCCGGCTTCCTGCCTCTGCCAAGATAAAAGTAAATGACAGTGGATCTTGAAAATGGCACTGCTGGGAGAGACCTAAGATCTGTGGGGCCCAAATCAGCCGGTTATTGCCTAGATGGGGCCACAGAGGCCTGCAGAGAGGGATTCACGTGCTCGGTGTCATACCGGTAGTTACCGCCAACCCAAGGTTCTGAGAAGGCAACTGAGGTCTCAGAAGCTATTGCTGCAGGCAGACTGGTCATGATCAAACCGGCTGAAGTGAAAGCGTGGCTTGAAGTCACTTTCCTAATTGTCAGGAGAGAGCTCAAAACCAGCACACCTGTGCTTCATTGCCCTCAGCTTATGGGTGTTGGGAGATGTTTTCTGGCAGCTTGGGAATTTCAGAGGGTGAGTCTTTAAGAATGACCAGCCACATATATGCAGGGGCTCCCCAATGGCAAAACCCAGAAAAGAAAAAGCTGCACCTTAGGCTTAGAGCACAGGTGGGGCCTACAGGACTCACCTGAGAGAGCCAGACCAGTCCAGCCCAAGATGCTAGGATCAGCCCTTGATAACTTGCCCCTGACCAGCCTCCTAGAACATGGCCAGCTCTCACCACCTTGGTCCACCTGGACCTACCAGTGACCTCCAGCCATAGACACCCCACCGTCTTCATCCCTCAGTTCCCTGCACCAGAGCCCAGAGCAGAACACCTGGGCGGGAAGGCAGAGGGGGTTGAGGAAGCCAGGCTGGCACTGGACTCACTAAATATGAAGTCAGTCTGGCCTGTGGTCAGCCACAGCCCTGAATCTCAGCATTGCCACTTCCTGGCTGTGCAACCTCCCTTAACACACTACATTTCTCTGAGCCTCGGTTTTATAATCGACAAAAGGGCGATAATAACATCTACCTACTTGGAGTTTTGAGAACACTAGATTAAGTAATGTTTGTATGAAAGCGTGCTCACAACACATTTTACTTGAAGATAGAAAAAGTTGGGTTGAATTTAAATTATACTCCCAAGGGCAGGAAATGAAGGCCTACTCGTTAGGTCCGTGAATGTCAGAGCTGAAAAGAACTTCAGAGATTGTTCAGCCCTTCCCTCCCATTTTACAGATGGGACAATTGAGAACTAGAGAAGGGAAGGGAGTTACACAAAGACAGAATAAGTCAGACCTAGAATTCATCCAATGGCTAAGAATTTCTGAAAACAAGATTCCACATTGATTCCAAAACATTTAACTCTTGGTGCAGGTATTAAATCATTGTGGGAGAGGCAGGAGTGCAAAACCATATTCACCTGTATTCAGAGCCATCAAAGATCCTCAAACATGTTTGCGAGCCCTCCAGGCCCCAAGAGCAGAATGGGGTTGTCAGTCTAGGGCTGCCTAGCTCAAGTGCAAATTTTTGTCAAGGACTCACGTTTTGTTTCATATGCATGGATGTTACTTTTGACTCTAGAGCAAGGGCATTGTTCATGTGGAAAAGCAGATCCTTCTCCTTTGGCCTTTGGTTTTAGAAGGATGCATTTTTACCCTGATCCCAGCAGGCAGCTTCCTGCCCGAAAGTCCAGGGATGTTTTCTGAAGGAAGAGAAACAAGTCTTGGCTGGGAACCCCCATGGCAGGGACCAAGCACATAGTAGGTGCCCAGGAAATGCTTCCGGTGCTGAGCTCACTGATGTAGAATGTCATGTGTACATTCTACATTTCAAGTCCTGAGGACTGACGAGGTGCCATGTCCTGGGCTAGTTCCCAGGTGAAGAAGTTGTACCATCACAGTCCAGGAGATGCCCCCCTGGAAGACAAAAGCAGGTAACGATGAGCTTGGTGCACGGCGAAGATGCTTCACTAGAGGGGCAGGCAGGGTGTCCCAGGGGCCCAGGAACTGAGCAGCAGACCCATGCCAGCACGGTACGTTCTCAGCTGGCTGCTGCTACATTGGTCTGACTGCCTCTGGTGTGGCCCCAACATCCCGAAGCCCTGCCTGGGTTCCCAAGACCTCATGAAGTCAGACTGGCACAGCCGCGCCCCGTGTGCCCGCTGGCGGCTGGACACCATCTCCCTGACCTGAGCCCCACTCCTCACCCCTGACGTCCTCTCTTCCAGTCCTACAGCCCACACATTGAAGGCCTGGGCACCTTGCACAGAGAGTTTGGGTCCAGCTCACCTAGAGGTTGGCCCTTGGTGTTTCATACTCTGCTTTAGCGTGGAATCACACCACACTGGCTTTTCCCACCCTCATCCCAGGGACCCAGGGACCAGCCAAAGCGACCCCAGCGTCACTCTCCACACCCGCCCTGAAGTGGTCAAAATGTGAGCGCTGGGCTCTTCCTGATTCACTTAGGACAGAGATAGAACCATCCCGAAGGGATGCAGACGTCCCCACTGATGTGAGCAGAGGCTCCGGGAGCTGAAGACCACCAGCCAGTTGCCCAGCAGTGGCCTTTTCCTAGAGTCAAGACTAAACCCCGCTCCTGGCCGTCGTTTACAGAACACATTACCAGTTAGCCTGGTGGATTTAGATCAGTCATGGCCCTGAAGCTATGCGTATGGCCACCTTACACATGAGAAAACAATATCTTCTGTGGTCACCCAGCAGGGCGGTGGCAGAAAGGAGACTGGGTCTCTGGTTTTCTCTCTCTGCGGCCATGCTCTCTGCACCACGCAGCCCAGCCTCCTGATAAGTCACTTGTGTAGCACATCCAGCCTTGAACCAGTCGGCAAAACATAAACCTGAACTGTGGGAGAACAGGTTGGGCTAAAAGCACCACCTGTCAGACAGAGGAACTGGCCTCAGCGTGGCACTGACAGCCCTCATTGTGCAGTCCTCGCACCTACGGGAAGGCCAGCCCAGCCCCAGCAGGCATGGGATCTCAGATTAACCACGTGGGGTACACACCTCCCCACCTGTCCCCCAATTGTTCCTAGACCTGATGTGAGATTAAGAGGCTCAGTTATTTTTCCTTGAATGGGACAAGTCGGAACCAGGTCTTTTGCCCTTTGCTTGGTGCCAAGTGGGGTGAGGGTCCGAGACAGCTCACACTTACACCAGCCTCCACTAAAACTTCAGTCAGTTCTCTGTGCAGTGAATCGGTTGTCTCTCTGCGCCAGGCCTGTGTTAGGTTCTGTGGATACAGAGAAGAATAAAATTTAACGCATGTCTTCAAAGTACTCACAATTGAGCAGGGAGCTGTCCTCTAGATCCATTCCCCCAGTAGTCACCAAGTCCTGGAAACTTTCCTTGTGCCCTCGGAACTAGCATTTTCATTTGCAGCACTCTTGTTTTCATAGCACGTATTGCTTTCATAGCACTTAAGTTGTCTGTGATTGCTTTGTGTATCTGGCTTGTAGTTTGTGAGCAGCCCTCTTCCTCCACCGGAAAGAAAGCACCAGGAGAGCAGGCAGCAAGCCGAGGCAGGAGGCAGGAGACTGAGCAAGGGGCAGTTGTAATTAAAGGTCCTGGTGAGAGATGAAGGGTGACAGCCTGAAAGGATGAAGGAACTGGGTCTTTATGGTAAAGACTTTACCAAGAGGTTCTCAGGGAAAGACTTGGCACAACTTGCCATCCAATCAGATGTGGCAGAGGAGCAGAAGGGGACAAACCTGGAGTCCACATTTTGGCCTTAAGCCATGGGGCAGATGCAACACTGCAGCTGAGAGAGGAAAGGAGAGGAGGAGGAGGAGAAAGCACGGAAGCAGTGGGAAATGATGAGTCCCATTTGGGGGAAGTCAATTTGAGATGCCGGAGGGCAGAAAAGAGTTTTAGGCTCTCCCAAGGTAGAGTGAAGATATTTATTCCAGACACAAATAAAGCCCCACAGGGGAAGCTGGAGGTGTGTGCTGAAGGGAGCGGGGGCTGACTGAAAGGACATGTACAGAGGCTTGGCAAGTAAATGTCCTGCTGCCCAGGGACTTGATAGGAGTCCAAAAGCTACCAACACCCAAATGCTTCTGTGAGGGTGACTGTCGTGCAGGGAGGGAATGAAATGACGTGGCAGCCAGGTAAACCGCAGGGACCGAGTGGGCTGGCCCAGGATGGTGCCAGCTGGCCAAAGCCTTCCTGTAGTCCTTCTGGAACCTGCCTGCTTTAGGCACAACCTGGCTTGGCATGTCAGCCTTTGCTTTCTCTTCTCCAAGTACAGTCACTGATGCGAAGGTCAATTCCTGATTCTGGGGACTCCGGCTTTGCAGGGCAGGTCCGCACTCATTCTGTCATTTCAGTTTCCCAGAACGCTGCCAAGCAGGTGCTGCCATTTTTATTTGCAGCACCCTTTCACGGACAAGGGGAAGCAAGTCCAGAGTGTTTGCCGAGGCTGCTCAGCAGAATCAGCCTTTAAACCGTCTCTCCTTCCTGGGACTGCGGACGATCCATTCCACTCCCCTAATCACCAGTTTTCCTGCCTCCTTCTGGGGAGCCCTGGCAGTTCTGCCACCATCACAAGTGGGGAGGCCCAGAGATAGAGCCCACATCAGTCAGAGCAGCTCCACTGTTCAGTGCTTTGTAATTAGAGCTCCCCATAAGATGTCATCTCCATTAATGCTTTCAGAAGTTTATAGCACTCTCCAAAGTTATTGCTAAATGCCCTTCCGTTTTGACAATCTATGAAAGCAGATTCATATGCACATATAATCTTGTAGCAGGATGCTTCAAAACACTAGGCGAAAAACAGTGGACAGCAGCGCACACCATTTGCCGTGCATCTACATCTGTGCATTTCTGACATACAGCACCTCCCGTAACCATTCCAGCAGCCCTATGAGGTCATTGCTGTCATCCCTTCTTTAGAGATGACCAAACTGATGCTCAGAGATGCTAAGTAAATTTAACAAGGTTGCAGAGTGAGTTCGAGGCAGAGCTGGCCCGTGCACCCAGGTCTCACTCCAACACCTGAGCTCGTCAACCACAAACACACAACGTAGAGGCTAGGGGTCGGTGGACTGTTGGCTCTCACCACCCTTTGCCAACGCAGATGGAGGAGAAGAGCAAATGGAAACTGGCAGCGTCACTCAGGTGACTCTTGTGAAGGTGGCTTTTGCTTTGTGTGGGGGGACCCTTGCAACTCTGAACCCCATGTACGTCAAGGAGAAGAGCGCCCCACGCCCTGTGGTCCGGTTTCCCTGGAATCCGTGGGAGTCTGGAGCCGGAGCCGAGGCTGGCATTTCAGCCGTCGCCTGCGCGCACGCAGCCAAGAGCAGGGCTGAGCCCCCTGGTGTCTCTGCAGAAGCACTGGTGACGTCGGGACTTGACAGGAGTCCAAAAGCTGCCAACGCCCAAATGCGTCTGTGAGGGTGACGGTCGTGCAGGGAGCAGCTGGGAGGCTTGGACAGCCCCACCCGCGGCCCCCCACTCGGAGAGGGGGGCACAGCCCCTGCGACGCGCGGCCCCCCTTCCCAGCCTGCCACCTTGTTCGCTGATGGAGTTGCTTTGCCTCTAGGATGAGGCAGCGTTGGGTAAAAACCAGGGGTTTTGAGCAACGCCAATCTGGCTTTGAATCCTGGCTCTGTCCCTTCCTCGCCTGGGAAGGTCTCCGTGCCCCTCGGAGCCTCAGTTTCCTCACCTGTGAAATGGAGGCTGTGCCAGAGCCCACGGCATGGCAGTGCCCCGAGGGTTAAACTAAGTGTGGTCTGGAATGCCCAGCCCAGAGGGGCCATCGGTGAGCTGTGGCCTTCTCGCTCATGACGAGCTCTTCCTCGTGACACACTCCCCCAGGTCACCCGGGGCTCTGGCAGTTTCGACCCACTGGCCCCTGACGCTGGATAGAAAGAGAAGATGGTAAATCCTAACTCTAAGGCCCTGTGGATTCGCAAAAAAGAGTCTGAGCAAGTTTGCTCCTAAAAGAGGAAAAGTGATTGCACGAGCCTGGCTCTCCTGCTTCCCTGAAAGCCAAACCACGCTGGAGCCCTGTCAGTCTCACCTCCCGAATAGCTCTCGGATCCAGCTCTGCCTCCACCCCTCTAGGCTAGGCTGCTGTAAGCTTGCATCTGAACTTAGACAGCGGCCTCCAAACGAGTGTGCCAGTCAGGACAGGCTGGGTTATGCCGCAATAATTTATAATAATAATTTAACTCAAAATTTAAATTAACCCACCAGAGGTGTATTTCTTACTTTGTATCCCACAGGGTCAGCAGAAGGGTTCTGCCCGTTCTGATCACTCAGGAGTCAGGTCTGGTAGAGGCTTCACCCAGATACCAGCAGAGGGGAAGGGGTGTGGCAAAACTCTCTCCCTGGATCTTTAAGTTTCTGCCCAGGGGTGATCCACTGTCAAGCACAGTTCGCTGCACAAAGCACATCCCATGACCTCCTTTCAGAGGATGTGGGGGACGCACATACCTGAAAGGCAGAGAGCCAGAAATGTTGGGTGACCAGCACTGACATCCACTGTCTCCCCACAGTCGCTGGGCCCCCCCAACCCATTCACCTCACTAGAACCCGAGCGATCTTTCCAAAATGTGAACCTGCCACATCTCACACACACGCACGCATGCATGCGTGCACACACACAGCAGCCAGGGAACAAAGTTAGTGACAGGCGGCAGAGGATCCCTGCTCACCTTTCATTATGAAAGGTAACTTCTCGGTGACTCGGTCATCCTTGTCCAGGTGGCACATGAAGAACTTGAGCCCCTGGGCTTCCCTCGAACCCACCAGGAGGACAATTTTAAGCCTGGAGCAGCATTCTGAGAGGGTCGATGCTCCATTGATAGCATTTCGCTCAGCTCAGGTTTACACTGGTTTCCCAGGGGCTGGTCCCCCCTTCGGGGCGCAGGGAGGACAGGGCGAAGAAGGGAAGAACCTGCCTCCACCGGGTCTGGAGAAAAGACAGCTGGTAAACGGACAGCGACAGCCTAGTGCGGTCAGTGCTGGGGTAGGGGAAAGCCCACAGCAGCTGTGGGGTCCAGGGAGGGCCCCTCGCCCCGCCGGGGGCGTCAGGGAAGGCTCCACAAAGGAAAGGACATTTTAACCAGGGCTTGTAGGTTGCAAGTTTGCAAGGGAGCCACGGCGGCAGCCTGGGGTTCGAGGGCAGGAAGCCTTGCCTCTCAGCCCACGGTCGCTCCCATTGTCCACGCTTCTCATCCAGCCCTCACTCAGATAGGGCACTTTTTCAGTTTGCAAGGGCCTTTCCATGCTGAGCATTTAATTTCCCCACGCGGTAACCCTGTGGTCATTGTGGGTGGAGGGAGGGGCCGTGCAATCCTTGTCGCGCAGATGAGGCCCCGATGGATGAACGTTGCGCTTTCAGCACATCCTTTCCGAGTGCCCACTTTGTCCCAGACACCGAGCTCTAGCTGCTCATCAACATCCGGGTCAGAACTTGAGCCAAGCCGCCCTGTCCTCAAAATCACTGGACATCCAAGCCAGTCGTTAAATTGGGCAATTTATACCGTAAAGACTAGATCTTACTCGTCTAGACCCTAAAATAAAAACCTTCTAAAACTAATATTAAAAAGACAAAAACAAAAACGTAGTATTAGAAGAGTGAATGAATGAGTGAATGGTTGAATTTTTAGAAACCTTCCTAGCTAGAATTCCAAAAACCCATCTAGAAATTCAGAGAACCCAGATCTAGACTGACTTTTCCTCTATCAAACTCTATGAGTGAAATATAATCCACTCCGCTTAAATACCTCTTGGCTCTCCCTGAAACTCGAGAGGTCAGTGAGCTAGCCTGAAGAGCCTGGTCAGTGTGCAGCATTCGCCCTTGTCTGCCCTCACACTAGCCACACTGCTTTCCACTCCAGCGACCGTCCCCTCCTGATCACACCTGCAGACGGTGGGGGTCGAGGGGAGGGAGAGGCAGCTGGAGTCTCAGGAGGAGGTGCCGGGTGGGCAGAGGTGAGGAGACACCACGTCTGCAAAGCTCCCCGTTAGCCTGCTTACAGGACACTCACGGGCCTGTGGAGAGACCCAGGCCGGTTCACCAGGCAGGAGCGCTTGTGTCCACGGGCTGGTTTAGAGAGACCAGCAGGACACTGGTGATGGCCGAGAGGACAGGGTCCCCACCAGGGGCTCCCGTGCGCTCTCCGTGGAGCCTGGATGGGCTCCCTGAGGCCCCCCTCCAGGAGGCCAGAGGGGCGGGGCCTGAGGGGCACGCGTCCTGGTCATCGGATCATGCAGGACGCAGCTTGGAGAAGTCTGGGGAATGGGTGGTCGGCAAACTCCTCACTCAAATGCCACTACCGTCTTTTACTCTAAAATTGTAGAATTAGTAATGCATTTGCAGCGTTCAGCATTCAGAAGATACAAAGAAGGAGACAACACAAATACTCCTTCCCAGCAGCCCAGTCCACAGCCTTAGAGACTGTCATTGTTGCCAGTTTTTTATGTAACTCTGCCAGAGAGCTTGTATGTACATATATGCATGTAAGTGCTGTGCAAATATATGCACTTTATATATGATGCTTATACAAATGGTAACATAAACAGTATCCTGCACTGATTTCCTTGCTATATTGTGTCTGTAGCTCTCTGTGAATATAATAGCTGTCTCTTTTCTACAGCTGTGTAGTATTCCAGCATATGGAAAGTTGTTTATTTTACTAGTCTCCTCTCTAGGGACATTTGGGTGACTTTCAGTCTTTGCTATTAGAAAGAGGATGGCAGTAATAAAATGCCTTTGTGCCTGGATCATTTCTAATAGGGTTTTTGGCAGAAACTGAAAGGACAGACACCTCCGCCCTGAATGTCATATGTTCATTCAGCAAACCTCTGGAGAAGAGGCCGCTAGGAAAGCGAAGGGCAGGCCGACTGAGGTGTGAGGAGGGGAGTGATTGAAAGATGTTCCAACTGCACCAGCAAGCTGTGACAGTCACCAGGGCCTCTTTTGCCCCACAGCCACAGCTTCCAGGTTCTGGGATAATGTGCATTAAAACAGGGGCTGTTTGGTGGGAAGATGTGGGTAGGCAGAGACCCCAAGCCAGGGGCCGGCTGGCTCAAGGCTGATTCTGAGAGGGAGGGGCTCTCATGGGGCTTTCCAGTCCCGGCACTGCAGTCACTTCCCGGGTCCGCTCCCCACCACCCCATCCCCTTTCCCAGGCAGGGGTGCAGGTGGGCAGGCAGCGTCGCCTCCAGGGGGCCAGTGCCAGGCTGGGTGCAGAGCAGAGCAATGCGTGGCCCGGGCCCCAGAGAGCCCTCGCATCTGGACAGGCCTGAGACAGGCACCCAGCCTGGGGACAAAGCAGCGAC
>PVIY010040122.1:0-22602 GCA_004026745.1 Myrmecophaga tridactyla
GTCAGCCTTGGTGAGTGGAAGTCCATGTTGCTGAGCCCATGCATAACCTACATCCCTACCACCATGACCACTTTGTTCATGAGCCCATTAGGCAATGACAGGTGTTGCTGGAGAAAGAGGCTGACTGGTATCCACACAACAGGTCATCTTATCCACTTGATTATTAAAACCTTCCTCTGCTGAAGTCACCCTCTGGTGTGCATTCACATGGGACACAAATATGTTCATATTTTTAGCCCACTCAGAAAGGTCTATCCACATACTTCTTTCCCAGACCTCTTTGTCACCAATTTTCCAATTATGATCTTTCCAAGCCCCTGATCATCCAGCAAACCATTAGCAACAGCCCATGAGTCAGTACACGAACACACCTCTGGCCAGTTCTCCTTCCAAGAAAAATGAACAACCAGGTGCACTGCTCAAAGTTCTGCCCACTGGGAGGATTTCCCCTCACCACTGTCCTTCAACGACACCCAGGAAAGCGGTTGTAGTGCTGCAGTTGTCCACTTTCAGGTGGTACCTGAATATCGTGCTGAACCATCTGTAAACCAGGCCCAAGTTTTCTCTTCCTCAGTCAATTCACTGTAAGGAATTCCCCAAGAGGCCATAGCTCTGGTCTCAGAAAGAGAAGGTAATGTGGCAGGAGTGGAGACCATGGGCATTTGGGCCACTTTCTCATGTAACTTACTTGTGCCTTCAGGACCTGCTCTGGCCCAATCTCGAATACATCGTTTCTATTTTACAATAGAGTGCTGCTGCACATGCCCAACTTTATGGCTTGGTGGGTCATACACACCCAGCTTATGATAGGCAACTCAGGTCTCATGGTAACTTGGTGGCCCATGGTTAAGCGTCTAGTCTCTACTAAGGCCCAGTAGCAGACAAAAGCTATTTCTCAAAAGGAGAGTAGTTATCTGCAGCAGATAGTAAGGCTTTGCTCCAAAATCCTAAGGGTCTGCATTGTGATTCTCTTATAAGGGCCTGCTAAAGGCTCCAGACAGCATCTCTATTTGCCACTGACACTTCCAGCACCATTGGATCTGCTGGATCATACAGCCCAAGTGGCAGAGCAGATTGTACAGCAGCCTGGACCTGTCTCAGAGCCTCCTCTTGTTCAAGTCCCCACTCAAAATTAGCAGCTTTTCTGGTCACTCAATAAATGGACCAGAGTAGCACACCCAAATGAGGAATATGTTGTCGCCAAAATCCAAAGAGACCAACTAGGTGTTGGGCCTCTTTTTGGGTTGTAGGATGGGCCAGATGCAGCAACTTATCCTTCACCTTAGAAGGGATATCTCGACATGCCCCACACCACTGGACACCTAGAAATTTCAGTGAGATGGAAGGCCCCTGTATTTTTGTTGGATTTATCTCTCATCCTCTGACATGCAAATGCCTTACCAGTAAGTCTAGAGTAGTTGCTAGTTCTTGCTCACTAGCTCCAATCAACATGATATCATCAATATAATGGACCAGTGTGATATCTTGTGGGGGCGGGGGGAGAAATGATCAAGCTCCCTGTGGACAAGATTATGAATAGGGCTGGAGAGTTGATACACCCCTGAGGTAGGACTGTGAAAGTATATTGCTGACCTTGCCAGCCGAAAGCAAACTGTTTCTGGTGGTCCTTACTCACAGCTATTGAGAAAAAAAGCATTTGCCAGATCAATAGCTGCATACCAGGTACCAGGGGATGTATTGATTTGCTCAAGCAATGATACCACATCCGGAACAGAAGCTGCAATTGGAGTTACCACCTGGTTGAGCTTACAATAATCCACTGTCATCCTCCAAGACCCATCTGTTTTCTGCACAGGCCAAATGGGAGAATTGAATGGGGATGTTGTGGGAATCACCACCCTTGCATCCTTCAAAGTCCTTAAGAGCAGCAGTAACATCTGCAATCCCTCTAGGAATCCAATATGGCTTCTGATTTACTATTTGCTAGGTAGGGGCAGTTCTTGTGGCTTCCGCTTGGCCTTTACCACCATAATAACCTCCACTGTATGAGTTAGAGAGCTAATTTGGGGATTCTGCCAGTTGCTCAGTATGTCTATTCCAATTATACATTCTGGAACTGGGAAAATAACTACAGAATTGGTCTGGGGGCCCACTGGACCCACTGTGAGATGGACCTGAGTTAAAATTCCATTGATCACTTGACCTCCATAAGTCCCCACTCTGACGGGTGGACCAGAGTGACATTTTGGGTCCCCTGGAATTAATGTCACTTCTGAACCAGTGTTTGGTAATCCCCAAAATAGCTGACCATTTCCTTTTCCCCAGTGCACAGTTGCCCTGGTAGAAGGCCTTTGGTCTCCTTGGGGAAGGCTTGGAGGAAGATTAACAGTATAAATTTGTGGCAGTGTAACAGGGTTCTCCCCCAAAGGGACCTGGCCTCCCAATCAATACAGATTCAAGGGGTTCTGGGTCTGTAAACTGTCTCAAGTCTGGAAATTGATTGAGGGGCCATGACTGTTTGTTTTTGTAATTCAGGTTAGACTTCTGTTCACTTGACCTAGAACTCTTGTTTATACAGCTCAAACAAGAATTTTGTAGACTGCCCATCTATTGTATTTCTAGGTACCCCATGACTTACTAGCCAAAGCCATCAATCTCTGTGATGTCATATTATTTTGACTCCTGCTTTGAATTTGCTGTCTATTATAATAGCCATATCCACCCTGTCTTTGGTGATTAAGTGCTGCCACCTGGCTTCTGCCAGCTTGGGATTTGGTCATCCCCATTGTGTTTAAGGATTCCAGCTCAATGACAGCAATTCCTACAGTAATATCTGACCTACAGAGAAGTGCAACTGCAGAGCTCTTCAGGGATGATGGCGCAAGTCTCACAAATTTATTTCGCACTATTCTGGTAAAAGGTGCATTGTCCGGACATTCCTGGGGTGTAAAAGCAGGATTTGCACGATAAATCCACTTTAACTTTCCAATGTCTCTAAGCCTCTGGATCTTCTCATCTACACTACACCAGGGCAGTTCTGGCATTTCAACTTCAGGTAAAGTTGGCCACCTTTTGATCCATGTTTCAACCAAACGTCCAAACAAACTGTTAATTCCTTTTCTAACCCCTCGAGCAATAACATTTGTGGTAGTTAGATTCAGTTGTCAACTTGGCCAGGTGAACATGCCTAGTTCTGTTGCTGTGGACATGAGCCAATGGTACGTGAACCTCATCTGTTGCTCATTACATCTGCAGTTGGCTAAGAGGCGTGCCTGCTATAGTGAATAATGTTTGATTTAATTGGCTGGTGCTTAAATGAGAGAGTTCAATGTAGCACAGCCCAAGCAGCTCAGCATACTTCATCTCAGCACTCGCAGCTCAGCCCAGGCCTTTGGAGATGCAGGAAGAAATTACCCTGGGGGAAGTTGTTGGAACCCAGAGGCCTGGAGAGAAGGCCAGCAGAGATCATCCTGTGCCTTCCCACATAAGAAAGAACCTCAGTTGAAAGTTAGCTTCCTTTCCTCTGAATAACTAATGAAATAAATCCCCTTTTATTAAAAGTCAATCCGTCTCTGGTGTGTTGCATTCCAGCAGCTGGCAAACTAGAACAACATTGAATGCAGAATCGCTGCTTAGTGGGCCCATATCAATAAATTCAGTCTGACCCAGCCTTATATTCCTCCCACCATTATTCCACGCCCTTAAAATCCATTGCCATACATAGTCCCTTGATTTCTGTCTATATAAATTGGAAAACTCACACAGTTCTTTTGGAGTATTACATACCTCCTCTTGTGTGATACTTTGTACCTCACCTTTAGGGACCTGTTGGGACTTTAGTCTAGTTATAGGTCTGGAAGAAATGATGGGTGGTGGGGGTGGGTCATGAAAAGAATTAAAAATATCTTCCAAGCCATTTGCTTCAGGGCCTTCATTTGCAGTTTCATCTGGTGAAACAGGATTAATCACTCTAGGGCTAATCCCTTCAGGAGGAGGTTAGGTGGCCAACTCCTCAGGGTAGGATGGAGGTAGGGTGGCTATGTCCACAGGGCAAACTATTATAGGGTTATCTAGAGAAGACTCAGCATGACCTAGGGCTTCAACCTCACCACTGACATCATTATCAGCCCATATGTCACCATCCCATTTTTCAGGGTCCCACTCTTTTCCAATCAATGCCCTCACTTTAATGGCAGACACCATGCAACATTGAGATTTCAATTTATGTTGTAAAGTTGCTACTCTAACAATAAGATTCTGAATCTGATTTTCAGAGATCTTAAGTCTACAGCTACAGGAAATAAGATTTTCCTTCAGAATACTCATAGAAACTTCTACATCTGTCAGAAGCTCTTAAGCTTCTCATTTGAAGCCTTAAGCCCATCCCTTTCACTCCTTAATGTAGCCAGTGTATCTAACAACAACCAGTCAACATCTCTATACCTCATATTTCTACAAAATTCCATAAAGGTGTCAAAAACATTATCCCCCAGAGCCTGGCTTCGTACAAGTGAAGCAGTAGGAGAATTGAATGGTGATATTTTGACTATCTGTTTTGCCAACTCATTCCATGGATTAGGAGTCATTCTGATTATGGGAATCAGAGTCCTTCATGCCTTTGAGTCCAGTCAGAGTAGAAAACCGTTCATAAAAACCCATTTTTAAGATTTTGTTTCTTAAGAACAACTCCTGGTACCAAGTTGTATTGGAGTTCTCCAGAGAAACAGAATCAACAGGAAACACTCGCAAATATAAAATTTATAAAAGTGTCTCATGTAACTGTGGGAACACAGAGTCCCAAATCTGCAGGGCAGGCTGTGAAGCCAACAATTCCGATGGAGAGTCTGGATGAACTCCACAGGAAAGGCTCACTGGCTGAAGCAGGAAGAGAGCCTGCCCCTTCTGAATCCACCTTAAAAGGCTTCCAGTGATTTGATTAAGCTTCACTCATTGCAGGAGACACTTCCCTTGGCTGATTACAAATGGAATCAGCTGTGAATGCAGCTGACATGATCATGATTTAATTCTATGAAATGTCCTCATTGCAACAGACAGACCAGCACTTGCTCAGCCAGACAAACAGGTACCACCACTTGGTCAAGCCGACATATGAACCTGACCATGACAGTGAGGGATCACTTTTCTCTTTCTACTTTCAGAATTCTCTCTTTGTCTTTGACATTTGAAAATCTGATTAATAAGTGTCTTTGAGTAGGTCTATTTAAATCTATTCTGTTTGAGGTACACTGTGACTCTTAGATCTGTAATTTTATATCCTTTATAAGAGTTGAGAAATTTTCAGTGATTATTTCCTACATTATTCTTTCTGCCCATTTTCCCTTCTCTCCTGCTTCTAGAACACCCATAACACGTATATTCAAGTGTTTCAGGTTGTCATTCAATTCCCTGAGACCCTGCTCATGTTTTTCTATTTTTTCCCTCTTTGTTCTTTTGTGTGTAAGATTACAGATGTTCTGTCTTCTAGTTCACTACTCCATTCCTCTGCTTCCTCAAATCTTCTGTTGTATGTCTCCATTGTGTTTTTCATCTCTTCTATTTTGCCTTTCATTCCCATAAGTTTCACCATTTGTTTTTTCATGCTTCAGAGTTCTTCTGTCTACTCACACAGTGTCGTCTTTATATCCTTCTTTTTTTTTTTTTTTGCCATATTTTACTTTATCTTGTTGATTTGATTTAGAATATTTGTTTGAACATCTTTAATTATTTGTTTCAACTTCAGTATCTCATTTGAAGTGCTAGTTTGTTCCTTTGACTGGGCCATATGGTCGTTCTTCCTAGTATAATTCTGTGATCTTTTGCTGATGTCTAGGCATCTGATTCCAGGATTAGTTTATTCTGGAAGTCATTTTCTCTCTTTTAACTAGGATTTTCTTGTTGGTTATCTTTGTTCTCTGTTCTTTGTTCTCTATCTATTCTTTGACATTCAGTTCAACATATTCTAGACCTCCAGGCCTTGCTTCTGTTTAACTGATCTCAATTTTTCAGCTCTTGTTTTCTGGTTCTTGACCTGCCAGATAGGATCTTACCTATTCAGATTTTACCAGCCAAGACAGGCCCAGGATTCAGGAATAATGTCTAATCATTATCAAAGTTCCCTGAGGATGAGACCCAGCAAGCTACCAGGGTTTCCTGTGAAGCCTCTTGACTCTGTGCTTTTCCTATCCTGCCCAGAAGATGGGACTTGTCTGCCTGTAGCTCCCCATTGGCATAAAGTGGTGCTGTGCCTTTAGTTCTCAGCAGACTTTGTCCCTACCAGGGGGCATGGTTGAGACAGAGGCTGAGGCAGAAGGTGAGCTTGAGTTGTTTCTATTTTCCAGCTCCTGGGGTCTGAATCTTCAGAATGTGAGTCACTACTTGTGCTGGAGCTGCACTCCTCTTTTATTAGGGGAGGGCATACTCCCTTTAGGGATTTATCTCCATCATCTGACTAGTTACTTTGTCCCTAAGACATCCCTCAGTTCTGCCCTTGCCTGTGCTAACTGTTGAAAATGCCTAAGACTTTGTTTAATCGGCTCTAAAAAGAAAAGTTTAAAAAAAATCTTTTTCAGAGCTGGTCTCTATCCCCCCAACCCCTGGACTCACCAATCAAGAGCTGAAGTTGGCACCTGGCTCTATGTGCTCCTTTTCTTGTGAACACAGCCCTTTTCCAGTATGCTGTGCTCAGCTGACTCCAAATGCCTCTGTTATTTTATTTTTCATCAACCCTGCCTCCTCTCTGCCAGGAGAGACCTCTGAGGTCCTTTCATGCTTGCTCTGGGTTTATCTGTGCTCAGAGCTAGTATTCAGCTGCCCAAAGTTGTTAATTTAATCTGCAATTGGAGTTTGCTTGAGCTCTCCTTGCCTTGCTTGAAGATACTACTTCTTTTTCCCATGGGGAAGTGTCTCCCAAACAGCCTGCTGTGCCGGTGGGGAAGAGGCCCCAAGATCAGGAGACTTTACCTACAGCTCTGTGTGGTGATCTCAGCCCTTCTACCTGTTCCAGACTAGTATACGATGTGTGTCTGGCCATGGAAGTTCCCCAAACAGTGGTTGCAGACAGTTTCTGCCTGTTTACTAGCTGCCAGAGATCTAACTAAATTCCACACCTCCTTACACTGTCATTTTTTCCTGCCACCCAGCCATTGCTTTTGTTGTTGTTGTTCTAAAATTTTTCCTGCAATATGACAATAAAGTAAACAGTACTTAGATACCTAGTATTTCCCCCCAAAACAAACAAAAATGTAAACAGGAAAATAACTCTGCCTATACTTGTGCAGCTTCTCAAATCATATTAGAAGGGTCTCACATATAATGATGAAAAATTTTTAAATAGCAGTAATTATTTTCATTCAAAGAGAAGGTACCTCTTGCTCCCTACACTCATGCCCCAAGTACTTACTGTGAATGGGCTTCCTTACACATTAATTGTATACTTATTTGGAGCAGCAACAATAACCATCAATAATTTGGCACTGCAGCTTACATCTGCACAAAAAATTTTCCCAATTTCACAAAGCCATTATCCAGTGTTGTCATGAAATAGAGACTGTAGATTCTCAGTAGCAAAGGTTCTTTCTGAAACCAATGTTAAGTCAAAGAAATAGAAAACAGGGCATTATATAAATTTCTGGATCTAGTACAGTTAAAAAGAGTGAAACTTAAGAAAAGTTACTTACCATTTTATAGAAGAAACAAAGACCTGCAAAACCTGATTTTTGGTCGTGTAATATGTAACACACTATGTGGACCTGCAGCATCTTTTAATAAGCAGATATGCACTGTATTTATACCTGACCCATGAGCTACATCCCTCCCTCCCCAGCCCCCACCATCCCTACCTTATACTAAGTATTGTGGATATGGGCCCATATCATCCCTGACAGTCCAGTGAACAAAGTTAGTGTAATCCACTGGTGTGAAATGTGAGATAAGAAAAAGTCCCTTTCAATCTTCACCAAAGTTCTGTGGCAGAAAAAAATTGCTAGTTATTACTTTTTAAAATATCTTTTCATGCACAATTTCTTTCTCTTATCATTCATGGATTTTAATGACAGAAATATTAGATATTTTCTTATTTTTCATCAGTTCCCTAAGTCTATAGTCATTTGTTTCAATCTTTTTTCTTACTGTTTTTCTGATTGGATGATTTCTCTTGGTTTATCCTCAAGGTCTATGACTGGTTCCTATTATCTCCATTCTGATATGGAATTCATGTAGTGAATTTTAAACTTTCTGATAGTCTATGCTTAAGTTCTAAAGTTTCAGGTTTTTAAAGTAGTTTATATTTCTCTGCTAAAAGTTTCTATCTTTCTCTTCACTCTGAGAGTGCTAACTTTACTTCATGGAGCCAGGGTACAATAGCTGCAATAGTCTTGTCAGATAAGTCTAATATCTGGGTCACCTTGGGGTTGGCATCTATGGATTGTCTTTTCTTGGTTCTTGGTATATCAAGTAATTTTGGAAATTTTGAATATTATGTTGTGAAACTCTGGATCCCTTTAAAATCTTCTGGAAAATGACTTGCATTGTCATGTATACATATGTACATACAAAAAATTGGTAAATAAAATTCATTGTTTCATTTATTTTATTAATTTACAGATATAATATGTACCATTTCATTTATTTTATTAATTTACCATATATATGTAATATATAGTTATATACATTTGATTTGGCAAGCAATTGACCCACTTATGTTCAAATCACAGGATCTGTCTTTCTTTCTTGGGCAGTGGTTCCAACTTCAGTCCAGTTGTTGAAGACTTTGCTATATAGTTTGAGCCAGTTCCACTGTTTGATCAATGGTTTCAATCATTGCTCAGTTCTCAAAGACTTTGCTGCATTTCTTTCTGACTGCTCCCTGCATGTACAGTTTGAAGGTGAGCTTGGTGCATGTGTCAGTTCATTTACAGAATTAGGGATTTCACTTCTCCACCCCTTCCTCTTAGAGATTTCCCCCACATTCTCTCTATATTGGGGGCCTCCTTTTATGGTTCCTCTAGCCAGAAGGCTGAGATTATCTCAATGTTTAACCCTCATGCTGTCCCACAGCTCTATATAATGAGGCCCACCTTCAGGGAGAAGGTACATACAAAAGATCATAAAGCCAAACCACTCAGGGATTCTCCACATACCCTTTGTACAAAGTGGGCCCTTTTGCATGGCTCCTTTATCCAGAGGGACAGGTTTTATTTCTGGATCATTGGTGTCACCACTTACCATCATAGTTCTATCTCTGGGGCTGTCCCCAGGGCAGCACTGAGTTTTAAGGAAAAGAAGAAGAAAAAAACAAACAGATTTTCCTGATACTCTCCAGCTAACAGGGATCCTTTTTACTCGTCCTGTGATCAGAACAAGGATGTGGAAATGTCACACTTGTAGGTAAATATGGTCCATATGACTGCTGGTCTTTGTGCATCCTGGCTCTGGGACTCAAGTTTGGCATGACACTTGGAGCACTGTATAAACTGTCTGACTTACTGAATGCTAGGCTTTTGTATCTTCCTGGTCTCCCAATTCTCCAGGCAGACCTAATACTTGAAGTTGTCTAAAAATCATCAAAAGTAGCTGCTAAAAATTTTTTTCTTAATATGCTACCAATTTCTATGGGCTAGATTTTGCACATACTATCTTTCTGACTTTCCAAGATATCCCATTTTATGGATGATAAGTTGGGTGCTCAGCTTCAAGTCTTACAGCTAAGGAGTGGTGGAGACAGGATCAAGTCCAGGCCGACCCCAATGCCTGCTCCTAGCCACTGGGCTATAGTGCCTCAACCTGAACTCACAATAAATCAATGAGCTGACAGGCAAGGGGATGTATCCCAGCTGTTTCAAACTTTAAAAATAAAAATAATACTTTATTTTCTCTGAAAGTAAGAGGTCCAAGATTCATGTGGGAATTAGGAACTTAATCTGTGAGTGGCTGAACAAAATATGATCACTGTGTGAATTGAACTGAATAATGACATTGTGCATCTCATCTGCCTGAATGGTTCAAAACAGTCCACCCCAAATCTAAGAACTTGTGCTACACCAGGTCTTGTTCAAGGTGGTTCAGAAGCAGCTTAGTTGGGGGTAAAGACAAGTAGAAAATTTAAGTGGCATGTCAGAGGAGTTCTAACAGACAGAGGCCCTGGGAGAAGCATCTATCCCAGTGGTTTTCATCCTTGGACACAACTTTGGCGGCCTTAAAAGCTCATCAGCATGCCCTCCCCCAAGCCCATTAAATCTGCATCTTGATGAGTGGTATGAGTAATTTTTCTAAATGTCCCAAGTGATTCTAAACTGCAGTCAGGACTGAGAGCCCCTGACCATCTGGAAGGAGTCATCTGAATACAACTGTCAGAATCTCTGGGTTCCTAGGGCACTGAAGACAGGCTAGAAACCGGGGGAATGTAAGACACCAGAAGCAAAGGGAGCTTCATTCAAATCAGTGAGAGCTAGTGTACTTGTTTGAAGTGAAGGTGAGAAAACTGGGGGAAACAAAACACAAAGACCCCCAAAGGGGACAAGAAAAATAGGCCAGAAAGTTATATCAGTAATTGTACAATTTATGGTTCCTCTTAAAGTTCTGTAATCTATGATCAAATGTCAATTTTCATCGTCTTCTTTTGTTTATCATTTTCTTCGTTCTTTAGTCTCCACCATATTGAATATATGTCTTTAGATAAATTATTGAAGATAATTTTGTGTGTGTTATGAGTTTATAGAAATGTCTTTATGCTGTAGATTTCTTTCTTTCTTTTCATTTTCAGGTGACATTGAACTTCCTTCACATGGTGATAGTGGAGTATCACCTCTGTGTGCTACTAACATTCCATCATATTTCATTTCTCTAGTCCCTGAGAGATGCCCATTTGGACTGCCTCCAGGTCTCCACTCCCATAAGCAATGCTGAAATGAGTATCTTTGTACTAGATCCTTTACAGAACTCGACTAAACACCCTAGAGTGGAATTTCAAGGTCACCAAGCACTGTTAGATAATTGAGTGGTATCTAGGGTGATCTCCATTACCTTTTCCCTCATTTGTGATTTTGTCTCCAGAGAACAGATTGGCCATGAATCGCAGTGAGACCCATTCATGTGTTGCCACATTTGGGTGCAGTTCTTTGATGACAGAAGAAGGCAAAGGCAGTATCCTGGTTCAGAGGAGGAGTGGGGTTGGGAGGGTAGGAGGAGTCATGTTCTGGAAGTCCAGAGACCTAGGCCCTAGGCCCGGCACTGCTCAAGTAAATTTGGCCAAGTTGTTTCCCTCTCAGAATTTCACTGCCTTCTTCAATAAAATTGGTGAACTTGACCCAGTTTATGTGCCTTGCATCTGTTCTGTACTACTTGTCCCCCAGGTTTTGGCTGTTTGTCAAGCTTTCCTCTGGAGCCAGCCAAGCAATCACTTGAGCTGTTCTGGTGATTGTAAAACCTCAACTTTGAACACTACTTGCTGACCTAGCATCCTCCAAAGGCAAGGGCAAGGCTTTGGCTCAACCTCCATTACAGCATTTATGGCTCCAAAGGCTGAATCCAAAGCTCTGTCTTCATCACAGCTTCCCAAATGGACTGGATAACACCAACCAGAAGTCCAGAGGTATTAAAGCCCCATGGGACAAACTTTGATGAAAGAAAGGCAGGACAGGGAGAGAGGCAGCAAATCAATCTATGTCCTTCCTCTCCCTGGTTGTTGTGAGATGCAGGGCTACATGTGACCTCTCAGGAGACCCCCCATGTGACTGAACAATCAACCATGTTTCCGGGTGAAGCTGTGGTCATTTAGTAATGCACTACCTTAGATTTGCTTTTCCTCTTTCTTGCATCACATCTCTTTTCCCTACCTCTTGCTTTCCTGAGGTTGCACCCCTTAAAATAGCATTAGCATATAAGTTTTTCCCTGGCCTGTTTTCTAAGGAACTAGAATAGTAAAAGTTAGTCTAGATGCTATAATTTCTTTGCTTCCCTCCTGATCTGACTGCCAGCTCCATAAGAGCAGAGACCAGGTCTGCCCTATCACCATGGTATGGTGAGAGCCTGGCAAAGTACCTGTAGTGTGCCAGGCCCTGTGCTAAACACTTACAATAATAGGAGTCATCATTTCATTGATTTCTTGAAAAAAAAAACTAAAAATAAGCTCTTTTATTTCTGAAGTGAAGGTCTGAAGATTTAGGGAATAACCCAATATTTAAAAATAACCTTAGTTTCTAATGTCCATTTTACTGATGAAGTATCTGAAGATAAGTGGGTCTATGGGACTGACCCAAAGTCACAAACAAGTAAAACGATAGAACCATAATTTAAATCCAAGTCTGTCCAACTCTAGAAGACAGTCTTAGATACAATGTTCTTCTGAGCTCAATAAATATGTGGGGAATTTATGAAGGAATGGAGAGGTGAGTAATCTTTGTGGAAGGCTTAATATCCATAACATATAAAGAATTTTTACAATGCAACAACAAAAAGACAAACTGCCCAATTAAAAATGGACAAGGAATTGACTAGATATTTCTTCAAGAAAGATAAACAAATGGTCAATAAGCATATGAAAAGATGCTCAGCATCATTAGCCATGAGGAAAATGCAAATAAAAACCACAAGATACCACCTCACACCCACAAAAAAGGCTATTATATAAAATAATAATAATAATAAAAGAATAAGTATTGGAGAAATTGGAACCCTTGTGCATTGCTTTGTGGGATTGTAAAATGATGCAGCCACTGTGGAAAGTAGTATAGCACTGTGGTAGTTTTGAACTACATACTTCAGAAAAACATGTTTTTCTTAGTCCATTCCTTTAGGTGTGAACCCATTATAAGTAGGACCTTTAGATGAGCTTACTTCAGTTAAGGTATGGCCCAACTCAATCAGGATGGACCTAAATCTTATTACTGGAGTCCTTTACAAGTGTATTAGTTAGGGTTCTCTAGAGAAACAGAATCAACAGGAAATACTCAAATACAAAATTTATAATAGTATTTCATATAACTGTGGGAACACAGAGTCCCAAATCTGCAGGGCAGGCTGTGAAGCCAAGAATTCCAATGGAGAGTCTGGATGAACTCCGCAGAAGAGGCTCGCCAGCCGAAGCAGGAAGAGAGCCTGTCTCTTCTGAATCCTCCTTAAAAGGCTTCTGGTGATTAAATTAAGTATCACTCATTGCAGAAGACACTTCCCTTGACTGATTACAAATGGAATTTGCTGTGGATGAAGCTGACATGATCATGATTTAATTCTATGAAATGTCCTCATTGCAACAGACAGGTCAGCACTTGCCCAACCAGACAAACAGGTACCACCACTTGGCCAAGTTGACACATGAACCTGACCATGACAGCAAGCAAAATGAAATTCAGACACAGGAAGAAAAAGCCATGGGAAGCAAGAAGCTGAAAGTCAAAGGAACCTAGAAGAGAAAAGAGAGGGAGAGCCTCCATGTGTATTGCCATGTGACAGAGGAGCCCAGTACTAACTATCTATGGCAGCCAGACCCAGAATGCCAGTCTTCAAGAAGAAAGCACCGCCTAGGTGATGCATTAATTTGGACTTCTCCTAGTCAAAAAACTCTGAGCTGGGATACATATTATGCAACAGGACTGATTGTAAAAATTCAGAAATGAATAGCACAATACTACCTGATTGTAGCATAATAATGTTAGCGTATTGAATGTAGTTGAATGTGAGAATGGTAGGGAAAGGGGGGCTGGGGGCACATAGGAACCAGAAGGAAAGATAGTCGATAAAGACTGAGATGATATAATCTAGGAATGCCTAGAGTGTACAATGATAGTGACTAAATGTACAAATTAAAAAATGTTTTTGCATGAGGAAAAAAAATAGGATTATCTTATGAACTAGCAATTCCACTCCCAGGTATATGTCCAAAATAGCTGCAAACAAGTATTCAAACAAAAACTTGTACCAGAAATGCTCATAGCAGAACTATTCATGCCCCGAGGGGAAACAACAAAAGTGTCCTTCAACTGATGGGTGGACAAACAGAAAGTAGTGTATCCATACAATGGAATATTTTTCATCCATGTGCTCCGTGGTACAAGGATGGCCTTGAAAACATTGTGCTAAGTGAAAGAAGGCAGGCACAAAAGGCTACCTATTGTATGATTTCATTTATTTGAAATATACAAAATAAATAAGTCCATAGACACAGAAAGTAGATTAGTGGCTGCCAGGTGGTGGGGAGGAATGGGCAATTGGTGCTTGATGGATGCTGGATTTCCTCTTGGGTGATGAAAATGTTTTGGAACTAGGTAGTCGTGCTGGCTGTGCAACCTTATGAATATGCTTAATACCACTGAATGGTATATTTCAAATGATTAAAATGGTAAATTGTTGTTTATTTTGCCACAGTTAAAAAAATTAAACCCAACTGTGATGTTTGACACCACTTAATACCAAGAGGCAGTTATAGACACTTGCACAACAAGGAAAAATTAAAAAATAAAGAAAAAACCCTGATCCAATAAATTCCCATTGTTTAAGCCAACCCATTGCATGGCATTTGCTTTAGCAAGGAGGAAACCGAAACAAGTAATTCCTCAAAAAGTTAAACATAGAATTACCATATGACCTGGCAATTCTACTTCTAGTTATGTAACCAAAGAAAGTTAAAACAGGGTTTCAAACAGATACTTATATACCACTGTTTATGGTAGTATTATTCACAATTGCTGAAAGATGGAAGCAACCCAAGTGTCCATCAACAAACGAATGGATAAATGAAATGTGGTGCATACTCACAGTGAGATATTATTCAGCCATGAAAAATAATGACGTTCTGAGACATGCCACAACACGGAAGAACCCTAGATCATTATGCTCAGTGAAATCAGCAAGGTATATAAAGACAAACATTGCATGATATCATTTATAAGAGATAATGGAAATCACAAATTTGTAGAGATAGAAAGTAGATCGAAGGTTACCAGAGGATGTACATAGGGGAGAAGGGGAAGTGTCTGGGGAAAGTGGGGTGGATTTTATGTAATGTGAATTATATCTTAATAAAGATGTTAAATAAAAGAAAGGAAAACCAGAAAGGTGGAGGCGACCAAGATTGGAGTGATGCATCTACAAGTCAAAGAACACCAAGAAATGCTGGGAAACACCAGAAGTTAGGAAGAAGCGAGGAAGACTTCTTCTCTACAGATTTCAGGGGAAGCACAGCCCTATTAATACCTTGGTTTTGGACTTCTGGCCTCCAGAACTGTGAGAGAGAAAAAAATCTCCTGGCCCTGACCTCCCATGCTGTTTACAACCATCTGGGTCCACCTCAACCAAGACATAGAGGGCCACGGGCAGGCCCTGTTATATGTCAAGCTAGGCTTGGCTCTGCTGCAGAAACAGGTAAAACACAAAGCTTGGAGATTCTACACAGTACAAGTTTTGTGTTCCTATGTCATTTGGAATGCATGGCCTCCAAGGTCACTGCATCAGGGGAAGGTAAGTGTGGGCAGGCACACTGGCCCTCAACTGCCTCTCTCCAGGAGTTGCACGTGTCATTTCCACTCATGGCCCATTGACTGGAACTAGTCCCATGGCTCCAACTTAGTGCAGGGGAGTCTGGGAAGTGTAGAGTAGCACATGGAATATTTGCGGGGTCCTGACTACATCTGCTGCACCTGTGGAAGCCCATTTCCAGAGAAGCAGTCCTCTGAGCATGAGATAATCCTTCCCATCAGCCCAAGAAAAATGGTCAGGTGTTGATAACGGAGAGTTTGCCTGTCAAGTCCATCCATGCCCTATACCCAGAAAGAATTCCTGGTGGGTTTCCAACACACCATGTCAACTCCTGAGAGTCTGGGAATATTGAAATAATTCAGCCAGCCCCAGACAGCTGATGAAGGACTGGGGCTGGCCCCTAGAGAGTACAGAGGAAGCAGAGGGAGAGGGTTAAATGGATGGGAGGGTCACTTCCTCTGTGGCTTCAGCAAGGAACTTGCTGGCAACTCACCCACCAGGAATTCCGGATGAAGCCTCATCACAGCTGGGGCCAAGGGGGTGCAGGGCCTTCATGGACTCCGAGTCCTCCATGGAGACTAGGAGCTTTGCCTCCACCCCACTCTCTGGGTACTTGGAGTTAGGACACTGCCATAGCAGGGTTTTGGGTTTCTCTGGTGATGTAGGATGGAGCTCGGATGAGATTCTGTGATGAGGCTGTCTCTCTTTTCCCCTTGTAGACAGTGAGATCCTAGAGGTGAAGAAAGTGGATCCGCTATGAATCCTGGAAGAGCTGCTGTCTGCCAGGTCCTTTTTCTGTGCTGTACCATGTCACATGGTCTCCTGTATTGCCTCATTTAATTCAACAATGCTGTGAGCTGAAAGTTAGTATCCCCCTTTTATAGATGAAGAAACCACACTCTAGAGAGATGAAGAAAACCACTCAAGAGCACAGGAGAGTTGGTAAAGCTACGACTTGAACCCATTCAAAGACTTCTGGGTCTACACTTTAGAAAATGCTTCATGATAGAAAATTTTCCCAAAGTAGAGTCGTAACCATCCATCACTTAGCCTCAACAATTATCAACTCACAACCAATCTCATTTCACCCATTTCCCACCACATGCCCTCTGGATTACTTTGGAGCAAACCCAAGACCTCACATGATTTCAGCCTTAAATAGTTCAATATGAGTCTCTAAAAGGTAAAAGAATCACATTATCCACAGGGCCTGGCCCATAGTGGGCATCAATAAGTGTTTGCAGAAGAAGTAAACAATCTCCAAGCACCTGTCAAGCCTAGAGCATATTGACAAGTCTCAAAAGGTAGCTAGGAGGGGTGGGAAGAGGGTGGGCTTTACTGGAAGGCTTGGGTTCAAACCCTGGCTTTGCCCATTAAAATGGTGGTGGGATTCCGGGTGGGCTCAGAGAAACAGCCAGACGACAGCGTCATAAAGCTGCCCTGCAAACTCGTTAGTACTACATGAGAACGTACATGTAGATGCATTCCCAGCAGAGATCCCAGCCCGTGGCAGGGGGTGTCTAGAGGAATAGGGGCCTGGGGTCAGACCTCCTGGCACTCCCAATTGCATAACCCTGGGTTGACTCACTTAATCTCTCTGTGCCTCAGTCTCCTCATCAGTAAAATGGGATCATAATAGTATCTGCCCTACAGGGATGGTGTGAGGATTTAGTCAGTTAATTAGGCTATGCTGGATGCTTAAAATGGTGCCTGACAATTGGTAGCCGGTCAATAGGAGTTACTAAGAATTAGAAGTCTCCAGTGGGGGTTAGACTAGTTAAGAATCAGGCCGTGTTTAAGGTTAGAGCAGTGACAACCAATGGGTAAGCAAAATGCAGTCTAGCCATAAACTGGCATAGTATTTAGTCACAAAAAGGAATGAGGCACCGGTAAAGACGAGAAAAAATTCTGTTGATTTAGTGAGTCTGGATACAGTGTAGGATGATTGAGAGTTATGTGGGAATGAACCTAGAAAACAGAGAAAAAAACCTAGAAAGAGACCAGACACAAAAAGCCACATACTGCATGATTCCGTTGACGTGAAATATACAGAGTAGGCAAATCTGTAGCGAGAAAGCAGATCAGTGGTGGCCAGGGTCAGGGACGTGGGGGGATGGGGAGTGACTACTTAATGGACATGAGGCTTCCTTTTCAGGTGATAAAATGTTCTGGAACTAGATGGTGGCAATGGCGGCACAGTAATGTGAATGGACTAAATGTCTCTAATGGCAAAATTTATGTTATGTGTATTTTACTATAATAAAAAAGTAATAAAACAAAGATTAAAGCAGTGGTTCTCAACTGGGGGTGATTTTGCCCTCACCCCCAGGGACATTTGACAATGTCTGGAAACATTTTTGGTTGTCACCACTGGAAAGGACATGCTAGTAGGTGAGAGGCCAAGGATGTTGCTAAATATCCTTACAAGGCACAGGAAATCCCCCACAGTACAGAATTATCCAGCCCAAAATGTCAGTAATGAGGTTGACAAACCTGGAAGAGAGGAAGGATCAGGAGTGGGGTTGGCTTCACCATGCAGGGGTTGGGAAACAGACTGTAGTTGCCCTACACTGTGTCCAGACTCACTAAATTAACACAATTTCCCATCTTTGCCGGAACAGCAGTTGATCTGGTTCTCTCCGGAAGACAGCTGGACGTGGCAGTTCGTCTGTTTGCAGTTGGGTACACGATGTCTTGGAACGTGTCTTCTCCAAGCCTGTGCAGCTGGTTTGGGAGTGGCCAAGCCCTGGGGGATAGAGGGGTCTGCAGAACCAAGGCCCCTAACTCTCAGCCATAATGTAGGGTCAGGCAGGATGTTCCAGCAGCAGCTGGATGTGCTTCTGGCCCCAAATTGGAGATAAGGGAAGGATCTGGAACAGGAAGCACATTCAGAGTAGAAGTGCAATGAAAAGAGCAGGGACCCTATAGTCAGATGGTTCAAATTCTTGCTCTCTCACTTACAACTGGAGGTCATTAGCACAGGACTGAACCCCTGAAGACTCCTTTACTTCATCTGTAAAGTGGATATAATAATCCTACTTCAACAGGTCTCTTCCAGCCACATTAGAACTGAGAATTTTTTATGGAATTCCCAAGTGGAGATGGCACCACCCTGACAATTTTGTAGTATGGAGGAGAGGAAATTGCTGAACACAGGACTTTAGAAGTTTGGTTGGTATTTAAAATTTGGCTGAGATCAAATAGGAAGTGAGTGAGCTAGAAACTAGAAGAAAAGAGAGAGAAGGACCGGGCCTGGGCACTCTACAAAGCTCAAAGGAAAAGAAGCAAAGGAGTTTGCGAGGAGGGGGCAGAGACAAGAAGAAAAAAAAAAGGGAGAATGATGCCAGAGAGAGCAGTGGGTGAGGTAGGAAGAGTAAAGCATCAGCACACAGTAGGTCCTCAATGAAGTAGCATCAGTAAAGCACCTAGAATGGAGTAGGCCCACAGTAATTGGTAAATATTGCTATTATTAAATCTTAAACACGCTTGGAAGACCACCAAGGAAGTTCTCTATTTATAAACTCCTCACTGCTGGATGTAAGCCCCTCTGTAGGGATTTGCCTCTAGATTCCTGACTCTCTTGAACAATGCAAATGCTCCTAGGAGAGATATGCACTATTGGGGCTCCTGAAGCCCCAGCTCTCACAGCCCCAGGATCCATTCCCAGCTCTGCCCATCCCAGCTATTGACCATGAGCAAGGCCTGGAAGTTTTTGGATCCAACAGCTCCTCGCGTGTAATATGGAGGTAACAAAATGGGGTTGGGGTAGAGCTAAGATTAGAATGTTGTTGTTGGCCTCAGAGCTCACAGTCTTTCCAAATTGCAATATGGTGGCACTTCCCATAGCAGGAGGGAGCTGAAGGACCAGTGAAGACTGGGCCACCATGTGACACAAACCCAGGGGCCCTTTACGTGCTGTGTTCTGCATCAAGGGCATCTAATCGACTGGCCGGCAACCCCGGCTGCAGTGTGTTAGAATTATGGAGGGAACGGAGATGTGTTGGATAAAACACACCAGTCTCCAGGCCCTGCCCCAGACCTACTAAAACAGAATGTACGAATGAAGCCCAGGCATTGTTATATTTAATTATTTAACCCCCCAGTTTATTTTGATACACAGCCAGTATTGATTTCCAATGGGGAAACTGAGACCATAACCTTAACCCTTTCCTCCCCACCCCCCAGACTGCAAACAGAGGCCAGAATTCTCCTTCCTACATAAAATATGTCTGGAGAGGAAACATGGTGAGTGGTTAAGAACTGGATATTGGAGTTAAATCTATCTGGATTATTTTTCAGCTGCGTGACCTAGGGTCCCCAACCCAACTCTTGGGAAGGATAAAAATTCTTAAATAACAACTGCACAACTCTTTACAATTGACAGTGCATTCTGACATATGTCATCTTTTGGAATCCTTTGCAAAAGGATTAACTGTGAGGGAGGGGGAAATTATTAGCTCCATTTTCTGGCTGGGGAAACTGAGGCTCAGAGATGAATTCATTTACCAAAGGGTGCTCAGCTAGGGTTTCAGTGCAGGTTTTCTTTCTCCTTTGCCAAAGGGAACCTGGAATTAAAAAGGCCCACAGTGGAACTTCCCCCAAGACAGTGCCTGAAACATAGGAGGTGCTTGGAAATTGTTGAATGGATGAATGAATGAGGTGTGCTGAAAGATGGGTGGAAGATGCTGGATCCTACAATGGCCAAGGAGTCAACTCCAGTGAAGAGAGAAAGAAGCTAATCATTTGGGGCACCTACTATGCCAAGAATGTGCTAGAACATGTGATATCTGGTTCTTGTAGTTGCATCTTTCAATTTTACAAGTGGGAAACTGAGGCCCAGAATCATAGTGTGGATGAGAGCATCTAACTTCTGATCCAGAGGCCCTCTTACAACAGCATCATGGAATGTCCAAGATGAAGTTGGCAAAGCTCCTCTGGGATAAGAAGACCCCAATCCTGCTTTTTACCCCATGTAAAAGTCTGTCTCTTTGACCAGGATGTAGTAGATATAAGATGGGCAAATGGTGGTTGCTGCATAAATATTGCTTTTCTTCCTGACTCAACCTCCCTTAAATCCCCCACCCTACCATAACTGTGAACAAGAATTGATGCTGATGACATGCCAGACACCAGCCTAAGTGCACTACTATGTCATTTCAAAGGTCAGCAAACTTTTCCAATATCAGATAGTAAATATTTTATACTTTGCAAGTCATTTGGTCTCTGTCACAACTATTCAGTTCTGCTCTTGTAGCATAAAAGCAGCCACCGTAAACATGCATGATGCTACATTCCAGTAAAACTTTATTCATGGACATTGAAATTGAAATTTCATGTAATTTTCATATCACAAAATATCCTTCTTCCTTTGACTTATTTTCCAACCATTGAAAAATGTAAAGACCATCCTTAGCTTTTCATACAAAGATAAGTGGTGGGCAGTTTGGTCCATGAGCTGTAGCTTGCTGAAAACAACTGTATGAGGTAGATTTTATTGTTACCCCATTTTAAAGATGAGGAAACTGAATCTCAGAGAGGTTAAGGAATTTGTGGACTATCACACAGCTAGCAAGTGGCAAAACCAAGATTCAAAGTCAGGTAATCGAGCCTTGCAGCCAGGGTCTCAAGCACGCTGCTGTCGTGAGGGGTGCATGCAAAGCTTCATGAAAAGCTTCTTACTTTACAGATGGGGAAACTGAGGCCCAGAGTGGGGATCAAGACTTCCTGGCCCCCTGACTCGGTCCAGGACTTTTTCCCCTACATTGTGCAGCTTCCCCACTTGTTCCAAGTAATTGTCATTTGTCAAGCAGATATGGAAATGCTGACATGAGTCAGGAAGGGGTGGGGCTGGAAAGGCAGCTTGGCGAAAGCTTAGCATCCACCCACGCCTACCCACATCTACTCGCCTCCACCCGCATCTACACACGTCCACACACGCGCACACACACAACGGATCCATTTCCTGAGATGTCCACCTGCTTTTATGAATATAAGTGGATTTGTAACAAGCATTGCAGCTGCATATAAGGCATTCAGACATGGAGACAATTTTACTAGATAATAGACTATCATGCAGGATACAATTTAAATTAAAAAATGCAATTTTCACCTTGAAATGAACAAATGATTACAATTTCTATACAAATTAAGGCATTCAGCCTCTCTTTCAGTAGTGGCACCAGCCCATGAAATATGACATAATTACCATGAAATACATTTTCAAATATTTTGATTTTTGTCCGCCGCTTTTTAAAAAACATAGGCCGCCTTCTAGGTCTCCGCGTGTGTGTTGGCATTTCCCACCTTCTGGGAAAAACATATTAAAAAGAAAAGCCAAAGTCCCCGAAGATGAAGTTGGCCCCCCTCCTTGCCCTCCCCTCCTCCCATCTCCCCACCCCTCAGAGTTCCCTGCCCTCCCTCTCCCCCTTCTTTGGCTCAGAGATAAAATTGAAAAAAGGCAGACGGAGGAGAAGGGACGCAGGCGACCAGCTCCAAAGCCTGAGATTTATCTAAATTGCTACGCTTATCTGAAGAATCGCATCTGTTGGTTATCTCGACGCCAACCGCTCCAACCCTCCATTCCGCTCTTCTCCGGGAATCACTTTCCCAGCCCCCAGCCCTCCCCACCCACTGCTCCGCTGTTACCAGCCCCCTCCCCACCCCCACCTCCACTCTTATTTTTTAATTATTTTTTCATTCTGTTATCTCTTTATGGCTGGAAACAAAAGGATGAACAGCCGCTGCCAGTGGCCTGCTCTGGCCCATTGGACTACATAAAGACGGTGGACAGAGTCAAGGCCAGTGGGTCTTGGCTCTCTGGGTGGAGTCCTCCCCAAGCTGGGTGACTTTGATGAAAGTCCTTCCTACCCTAATCCATCTCCTACCTGAGTCTGAAAGCCTGTCACCTTGAATACCCCATTCCTTTTGGCTGAGCGTTGCCCCTTCAGCCTTGGATGGACCTCTTGGCCCTTAGATTAGTCCAAATCACCTAAAAGTGAACCTTAGCTCACGGCCTAGGTTCAGAGTCTCCTGCCTTGCCCTATTGTCTACAGTGTAGGCTTCCTCACTCTGGATCCCCAGCCACTGTTTTCAGGACTTAGGGCTACTCTGTGGTCTCATCTCACTCTCTCGGACAGCTGTGCCCAGCCTTTCTCTCCTTGAGGGGTCTTCCAG
>PVIY010040123.1:0-22605 GCA_004026745.1 Myrmecophaga tridactyla
TCCATTAGTTTTTCTCCTCCTTTTCCCTTCTCTTCTCCTTCTGGAATACCCACAACATGTATATTCATGCGCTTCATATTGTCTTCCAATTCTCTGAGTCCCTGCTCATATTTTTCCATTTTTCTCCCTGTATTTTCTTTTTCTTGCCGGATTTCAGATGTTCCATCCTCCAGTTCACTAATCCTATGTTCTGTCTCTCAAAATCTACCATTGTAGGTTTCCATTGTTTTTTTCACCTCTTCTATTCTGTCTTTCATTCCCATAAGTTCTGTGATTTATTTTTTCAGACTTTCAATTTCTTCTTTTTGTTCATTCCCTGACTTCTTTATATCCTCCCTCAATTCATTGATCTGGTTTTTGATGAGGTTTTCCATGTCTGTTCATATATTCTGAATTAATTATTTCAGCTCCTGTATCTCATTTGAATTGTTGGTTTGTTCCATTGACTGGGCCACATCTTCAATTTTCCTAGTGTGATTTGTGATTTTTCACTGGCATCTAGGCATTTAATTACCTTAATTAGTTTATTCTGGAGAATGCTTTCACTTCTTTTACCTAGGGTTTTCTTGCTGGATGAATTTGTTGTCTATCTGTTCTTTGACATTCAGTTCAGCTTTATCTGGACCTCTAGCTTAAGTTTTGTTTAACAGAGGAGAATTATTCAGTTCTTGTTTTCTTGTTTCTTGCCCTGCTTGTATGGTGCCTTCCACACACACACACACACTTAGGAGGATCTACTTAGTTATTATAGACCCTAGCCGGATTTTCCCAGACCAAACTGGCCTCCTATCAGGAGGAAAGAGTCACCTGCATCGGTTTTCCCTGAGAAGTCTCTGGATTCTGTTTTTCTTATCCTGCCCAGTATGTGGCACTTGTCTGACTGCAGGTCCCACCAGCATAAGATGATGATGTTTGGCAGACTCTCCCTGCTGGGGGCATGGCGGGGACAGAGGAGAGGTTGTAGGCTGGTTTTAATGGCTTGAAATTACCAAGCCCTGGTGTCTGAATTCCTTGAGGGAGGGATTCCACCTGAGTTGGGATTCACTCCTCCCCGGGGGAAGGTACAGACTCCAGACAAGCCCTCAAACAAGCTTGTTTCTGCCTATGCCTAGGGCAGTTGCAGCCTGAGAAGCCCTGCCGCTGTATCCAAAAGCAGTCAAGCCTTTATAGAAACACAACCACAAAAACCTCTGTTTCCTTCTTTTTTTTTCTTTTTCCATCAGCCCTGCCCCCTTGGTGCCAGGGCAAAAATGAGCGCCCTCCACTTTGACCAGGTTCACCTGAGCTGCGGGCCTATTTTTAGTAGTCACAATTTGTTAATTAATTCCACAATTGGCGTTTGATTGCACTCAGCCCCTGCTGCTGGGGCTTGGGGAACTCATGGTTCTGGGGGGGCTCGCAGCCAGTCCAGCTGGTCCAGACTGGGGTACACTGTGTGTCCAGTCACTGACGTGACCCCAGGAACTGTTCTGTACTGTTTCTGGTTATTTAGTAGTTGTTCTGGGGGACGAACTAAAACGTGCACATTGTTAAGCCGCCATCTTGGCCCAGAAGTCCTCTTGGAGGTTATTCTTACACATTAAGTAGATATCATCTTGTTATTCAGATGTAATGGAGAGGCTGGAGTGAACTCCCGAAAATGTAGAGCTGTGTTCGAGTAGCCATGTTTCTTGAAGATGACTGTATAATGATATAGCTTTCACAATGTGACTGTGTGATTGTGAAAACCTTGTGTCTGATGCTCCTTTTAGCTACTATATCAACAGAAGGGTAGAACATATGGAATAAAAATAAATAATGGGGGAACAAATGTTAAAATCAATTTAGTTTGAAATGTTAGTGGTAAATGAAAGCGAGGGGTAAGGGGTATGGTATGTATAATCTTTTTTTCTCTATTATCATTTTATTTCTTTTTCTGTTGTCTTTTTATTTCTTTTTCTAAATCATTGCAAATGTTCTAAGAAATGATGAATATGCAACTATGTGATGATATTAAGAATTACTGATTGTATATGTAGAATGGAATGTTATCTTAATGTTTTGTTAATTTTTTTAATTAATAAAAAAAGTTTAAAAAAAAACAAGAGACAAGTAGAACATACAGAATAAAAATAAATAATAAGGGGAACAAATGTTAACATAAATTTAGTTTGAAATGCTAGTGATCAATGAAAGGGAGGGGAAAGGGATATGGTATGTATAAATTTTTTTTCTGTTTTCGTTTTATTTCTTTTTCTGAATAGATGCAAATGTTCCAAGAAATGATTATGATGATGAATATGCAACTATGTGATGATATAGTGAATTACTGATTATATATGTAGAACAGAATGATCAAAATAGGAAAAAAAAACTGGAAAGTAAAAATTGAACTACTTGGGAGCTATGATACACAAAAACAATTTATTATTGAAGATCTCTATTATGGGAATGACTCTGACCTTGAGACTGTACCAGCAGTGTGTTGGGTCCTGCAAAGTGTTTTTGGAGAAGTCACAGTAAAGCTGCATCCATTCATGACTGAAGGCCAACACTGATTAATGACTTCATAGTAATGTTCTAGGTTTTTCAATCAGTGTGTTAAAAGTGAAATGTTCCATAGCGCAAGACCACAATTTTTTTTTCAGTTGACTTACTTTCTTATCTTAACAATTGTAGATGGAAATCAATGTTGTGTGTGGCAGCGTATGGGGCCAAACATAGGTTTAAAGTAAAAGGTTGGGAAAAGATATGTCATGCAAACAACAATCAGAAAAGAGCAGAAGTAACTATACTAATATCCAACAAATTAGACTTCAAATGTGAAACAATTAAAAGAGACAAAGAAGGATACTATGTATTAATAAAAGGAACAATTCAACAAGAAGACATAACAATCATAACTATTTATGCACCAAGCCAGAGTGCTCCAAAATACATGGGGCAAACACTGAAAAGAGAAACAGACACATCTACTACAATAGTTGAAGACTTCAATTCTCCGCTGTCATCAGTGGACTGAACATCTAGACAAAGGATTGATAAAGAAACAGAGAATTTGAATAATATGATAAATGAGCTAGCCTTAACAGGCATTTATAGAACATTACAACCCACAAAAGCAGGATACACCTTTTTCTCAAGTGCTCATGGATTATTCTCAAGGATAGACTATTTGCTGGGTCACAAAGCAAGTCTAAGTGCTAAGAAGGAAATTTATTGCCCTAAATGCCTGTATCAAAAAAGCAGAGCAAAAATCGAAGAATTAAATGTTCACTTGGAAGAACTAGAGAAAGAAGAGCAAACTAACCCCAAAGCAAGCAAAAGAAAAGAAATAACAAAGACTAGAACAGAAATAAATGAAATTGAAAAGATGGAAACAATCAAGAAAATCAACAAAACCAGAAGCTGGTTTTGAGAAAAACAGTAAGACTGTGATTTTTTCCTATCACAGAGATGTTTATTTCTCATACAAATTTCCCTGGGATATAACATCCTTGAATGAAGAACTGGAATACCTATTGGCCCTCATGTCAGAGATAACTGACTTAGGCCAAAAGATGAGAAATGCATCTAAAAAAGCAGGACATGTCAGTATCACTCAGAGGTTGGTCTAATTTTCTCAAGTGTATGCGGTCTTGTGTGTTTCATTCTTGAAAATTACTCCTGAGTTGCTACTCTGATAAGTGGACATGGTGCCCAGAGAATTGAACACAAATAAATGTGAGAATTGAAATGTGTGTTTTTTCCTCCAAGATACTGAACCTCAAAGGGCTTTTAATCAAGAGATAGAATATATTAAAAAGTGATGATATATACATTGATAATTTGCTCCCTGCAAGTAGCACTCACCACAACAACCAACTGAACTCTCAATCAGCTTCTCCTCCTGGATGATGTTAAGTTAGGTGGAAAAAATCAGCTGTCAATGTACAAATTGCTTTGGAGCTGGACTGGGAGAATTTTGACTCCCACCTTATATTGATCCCTTACCCATGTGGTCAGAGTGTGTCACGCTTCCTCTGCCTGTCTTACCTTCAAAATAAAGAGAAAGAAAAAAATCTTGAATCATAAGATTACTATGTTTTCAATGCAGGAACCAATAAAAGAGCTTAGAACAATACCTGTGGCCCATGTTAACGCTTCTAGCCCATTTCTTAATAAAACACTGAGACCAAGTCTTAAAGTTACAATCTGTAGGACTTCCAAGAAGATGGTAGAACAAGAGAGGTTAAGTTAGCCCCTGCTCCACAGAAGAGGTAGAGAAGTAACAGAAAAATGACAGGTCAATGATTTCAGGGAGCAAATGACCAAAGAGGGTCTTCTGCACTACATAAGGAGATGCTGGTTGTAAAAGCTGAGGAATTGAGATGTTGAGTACAAAAGAACAACAGCTAGTGCAAACACCCTAATGTGTCGTTTTCCAAATGGAGGCAAGGATCCTCAGGAGTGCACAGACAGAGACACAGGGACTAGGAAGTAAATCAAGCCATGTTGTGTGATGCACTACAACCAAACAAAATGCCCCTGCCCCATGACCTGCAAATGCCCAAGCCCCAGACCCCACCCACACAACCCCAAAGCACTCGAATTACCCGTCCTGATACCCCTCAAACATGTATCCCTGCCTCACACTCCACCCCAAGCTAGTGCACACTAGCAGCCTGAACCACCTCTCCTGCACAAGCACACACATTCTCCCCACCCCTCCTGGGACCCACACAGCTGCACCTAGAACTTCATCCCACACTTTCCCACCATGGCTCCTGTAGGTGCTCACCTGTGCATCCAGGCAACACCCACCCACAGCCCAAGCAGTAGGGCAACAACATCCAGCATGCTTGAGCTCCGTGAATGCACGTCATTGTCCCATGTCCCGACCCTAGCATGCACACACACATGTATTGCCTGCCCTGGGACCCATGCATTCCTGCACTGACATCTCAATCCATGCAACTTACCTGCCACTGCCCAATACATACATCCTTGCCACACACCCTGGCATGAGTGCCCCACTCCCACACCTGGCAGGTGCTCATGTGCACATCCACATCATGTGCACAGACCCCTGACCTGTGCACGTGTGCACACATACATCCCCGTCCCACCCATGCCACACCTGTGCCAGGGCCCTGACAACCTGACAATATGCACACAAGCAACTCTCCCCACAGCACATGCCCTGCAACCACTGTGCCCCACCCCTGCACATGAGTGCATCTACATCCTCGTTCTGCTTGAAGCCTCCCCCTGGATAAGGATGTGCCTGTGCCCTGCCCTGCCTGTGCCACAATCTCTGTGCCCCGAACCATGCAATCTGATATACACAACCCTCATGTTCCACCCACCCAATCACATCCTGCAAATGCACTAGCCCCTGTGCATCTGCACAGCAATCCCAATCTGCCTTCTGCCATGCTCTACTTCTGTCTCCCACATGCCACGCCATTTTCCCACATGCCACTCTATACTCCCACAAAGGCCTTCCAGAGCTGCACTCCACCCACACATCCCCCCATACCAACCCTCCACAACCACACACCCCACACCCCATATTCCCAGGTGCCAACATAGCACCCCTGACCTGTGCCTATCCCTGCACTGCCTATCAATGCACTGTTGAGACCCACTCCCAATCCTGTTTCCTGCTCTGCACCCATCCCACAAATACAAAAGATTAGACTTCTGGAGGAAATCAACTTCTGAAGTAACCCTATCAAGATATATATATGCTTTAAAGGCAACAGAAACTCACAAAGCATATGTAGATGAAGACAGACATAGCATAGCCTAATGAACAAATTTGAACAGTGCAGTAGACACAGATTTTGGGAAAACTAATAAAAAATACTCTACTAAATAAAATCAATGACTTAGCTAATGACATAAAGGAGATCAATAAGATATCAGAAGAACATGAAGAAGAATTACAAAGAATAAATTGGTAAGTTCCAGGAGATGGTGGAATAGGACAAGTTGAGTTCAACTATGCTCCAAAGAACAGATAGAGAAGGGATGGGGAGGGTGACTGAGATGGTGATTGCAGGGTACAAGTGACTGGGGAGAGTCTTCTGTACCACATAGGGAGGCCCTATTTGCAAAACCTGAGGAACTGAAAAGCAGAGAACCAGAGACCATCCGGCTAATGCAGAAGCCCAGAGCCCTCAAAGCTTCAAAGACAGGGAGGCAGGGACTAGGAAGTAAGGCGTGCTACATTCCTTGAACACGATACCCTCACCAGCACAGCCTGGTGACCTGTGACACAACTGATACCCCATGCACCTGATTCTGTCACCCAAGCCCATCCATGTGCTCCATGTGCTCACACTCCACTAACCCCTTGCACCCGTACCCATCCACATCCCCATCCCAAGCACATACATGCCTGTGCCAGCCCAACCCACCTCTCCTGCACAAGAGCAGTCTCACCCCACCCCCTACTTAGCCCTACCACTCCATCCCTGCACCCTGTAGGCAATAACTGTGTATAAAGGCTGTGGGTGTTTACCTTCATACTCAGGCCACACCCACCCCCAGCCCAAACAGTCATGCTAACCCACCCCACCCCCTCTGAGCTCTGCACATGTGTACATCAGATAATGCTCTAGTATCCAGAATATATAGAGACTGTTCAACTCAACCACAAAAAGACAGACAACCCAATTGAAAAACAGGCAAAAGACATGAACAGACTTCTCAGAAAAGGAAATACAAATGGCTAAAAGGTATGTGAAAAGATGCTCAAGTTCCCTGGCTATTAGGGAAATGCAAATCAAAACCACAATGAGATATCATCTTACACCCACCAGAACGGCCACTATCAATAAACAGAAAACAACAAGTGCTGGAGAGGATATGGAGAAAGAGGCATACTAATCCACTGTTGGTGGGAATGTAAAATGGTACAGTCGCTGTGGAAGGCAGTCTGGAGGTTCCTCAGGAAGCTAAGTATAGAATTGTCACATGATCTAGCAATACCATTCTCAGATATTTATTCAGAGGACATGAGGGAAAGGACACAAATAAACATTTGCACAACAATGTTTATAGCAGCATTATTTAGAATCACCAAGAGATGAAAACAGCCCAAATGTCCATCAACAGAAGAGTGGTTAAACAAGCTGTGGTATATATATGTGATGGAATATTATGCAGCTGTTAAGACAGAATAAAGTCATGAAGCATGTAACAACGTAGATGGACCTTGAGGATATTATGCTGAATGAGTTTAGCCAGAAACAAAAGGACAAATACTGTGTGGTCTCACGGATATAAACTAACATTAATGAATGTACTTGAAGAATTTCAGTTAGGAACACAGATCACCAAGAGATAGAAATAGGGTAGAGACAGGGTAAATGGAGCTGAAGGGATACAGACTGTGCAACAGGACTGATTGTAAAAATTCAGAAGTGGATAGCACAATGCTACCTGATTATAACACAATAATGTAAGTCTCCTGAATGAAGCTGAATGTGAGAATGATAGAAGGAGGAAGGCTAGGGGCACACATGAAACCAGAAGGAAAGACAGACAATAAAGACTGAGATGGTATAATCTAGGAATGCCTAGAGTATACAATGATAGTGACTAAATGTACAAATTAAAAAATGTTTTTGCATGAGGAAGAACAAAGGAATGTCAATATTGCAGGGTGTTGAAACTAGATGGTCATTCACATTTTAAAACTTCAACTTCTGTGTGAGACTAAAGCAAAAAAATGTTTATTTGGCACAAAATTTATATTTTGACTAGTGCATTTCCTAATTTAACGTATATGGACAGTTTAATTGAACACCGTAAGTACATGGAAACTTGAACAGGGCATGAGATTTTGTAGGTTTGTCCAGGGTGATGCCCTAATAAATCCAAGAGTGATTTGAACAGTAAATAAAGACATATTTTCCAAGTCCCCTCGGGGGAATGGCAAGAAAGAAGGAAAATTCAACTTCCCCATTTGGAGAATTCCTGATATTCTCACAAGCAGTGGGGACAACCAACTCAATGGGCCTATCCCTCAATCTTGGGGTTTGCTCATATGAAATTTATCTCCACAAAGGATAAGCTAAGCCTACTTAAAATTAGGCCTAAGAGTCTCCCCCAGAGAACCTCTTCTGTTGCTCAGATGTGGCCTCTCTCTCAGCCAACACAGCAAGCAGACTCAATGTCCTCTCCTTTCTACATGTAAACCTCCCCGGCAATGTGGGAAGGAAATCCTAGAATGAGCTGGGACTCAGCATCAAAAAATTGAGAAAACCTTCTCGACCAAAAGGGGGAGAAGAGAAATGAGACAAAATAAAGTGTCAGTGGCTGAGAGATTCCAAACAGAGTCGAGAGGTTATCCTGGAGGTTATTTTTACACATTATACAGATATTCCTTCTTTAGTTTAAGGTGTATTAGAGTGGCTAGAGGAAAGCTCATGAAACTGTAGAGCTGTATTCCAGTAACCATGTTTCTTAAAGATTATCGTATGATATAGCTTTAGCAATGTGAGTGTGTGATTGTGAAAACCTTGTGTCTGATGCTCCTTTTATCTACGGTATGGACAGATAAGTAAAAAATATGGATAAAAATAAATACATAATTAGGAGGAACAAATGTTAAAATAAATTGAGTAGATTGAAATACTAGTGATCAATGAAAGGGAGTCATCAGGGGTATAGGAAAAAAATAGGGGGAAAAAGGCTAAAATATATTGGGTAGATGGAAACATTAGTGGTTAATGAGAGGGAGGGGTAAGCAGTATGGTATGTATGAGTTTTTTCTTTTTATTCTTTTTCTGGAGTGATGTAAATGTTCTAAGAAATGATCATGGTGATGAATATACAACTATGTGGTGATACTGTACACCAAGTATGGAATGTTCATATGTTAAGAATGTTCATGTTAGTATGTTATTTTGTTTTGTCAATAAAAATATTTTTTTTAAAGTTTACATTAATAAAAAAAATAATATTTGCTTTTGTCGAATACCTGGAAGGTTTCCATTATAATCCACATCTTCTATGCCAGAACCCCATTTAACAAGAAGTTGCAAACAGCCAAGCCTCCCATGAAAAGCGGCATAATGTACAGGTCTCCAGTCTCTCTTATCAGTCAAACTGGGATCCTAGAAGTAGCATTCACAAGGACTCAATTTCTTGTGATTTGGGGGAGAAAACGGGGGTGGGAGGGGCATTAAGTTTAGGAACTTAATTCTGCAAATGAGAATTGGAGGGTCTTCTTAAAACTATAAGGCAAATATTACATATAATAGACAAAATGGGCATATCAGAAATTTAAACTCCAACTACTGATTTGAACATATGACCTAATAAGATATTAGTGACATTTTATAAAATAAATTTTTTAAAAGGAACACAAGTTACATAAAATAGTTTTTTAAAAAGGAACTTAACTAGTCATTTTGCTGGTCACAGTTTCCTGACCAGTAAAAGAGGAATGGATTTAATGATAAAATAATATCCCTGAGAGCATAAACAAAGAGCTAATGAAAAAAATTTAAGAGGTTTATCACTGTTTTACTAACTTATAGAAACATCAATTCTTACCATAATGTCTTCAATATTGGTTCCCTTCTTACAACAAGGTTATTTTTTACAACTACCAGGTAATATTAAAAATAAATACTTCTGGGTGGGCCACATTGGCTCAGCAGGCAGAGTTCTCGCCTGCCATGCCGGAGACTCGGGTTTGATTCCCGGTGCCTGCCCATGTAAAAAAATAAATAAATAAAATAAAAAATAAAGAAAAATAAATACTGCCATAAATAAATGATATTTCTGGATATATAAATCACTTTCTAAATTAGCATGAGTTAAAAAGAAATACACAGGCAATCACCCCCAAAATTATGAAGGTTTACAATCACCTGGTTAAGATTTGTTGGAAGATTCTGAATCTTCTCACTTAACCTCTGAACTGACATACAGTACCCAAAGCCTGTGAAATATTTTGTAATACTAAACTGCTTTCTTTAAAGATTAATATGAATTGTTTTAAAATTCATCTGAATATTGTCCCATGTTAAAAAAATGGAAAAGTAAAGAGAAAAATTAAATTATTTCCCCAAAGTTATATAAGGAATTTAAAAAGTCAGGAAGTGATAACCCAGACTACAAACGCTATTTCATCATATGATTGTATACTCTCACATATTAACAAGAAAGCCTCACCACTCCACTTCGGAGCATTATTTGTAAAGTGAAAGAATGTCCATGAGTGGCAGCGAGGTGTAACGGAGTGCATCCACGGTCATCCTGAACTGACAGATTTGCTCCATTGATCATAAGGGCCTAAAAATAGAGAAACAAGAATCTGTGTTTACATACGCATAGATGTTAAGTTATAAATGCAAATGAGGATTATTCAAAGGCAGGCAATTTCTTAAGCTATAGCTGAATTATTACTTTTTTTTTTTTTACATGGGCAGGCACTGGGAATCGAACCCAGGTCTCCAGCATGGCAGGCAAGAACTCGTTCACTGTGCCACCGTGGCCCACCTGAATTATTACCTATTAGCTTATATTTCTGATATAGGCAAAATAAGAGAAAGTCTTAGCTAATCATAAAAAAAATGCTTGAGGTCTTTTTGAACATTGACCAGGAGACGTTTATAATATCTGGTTATGCCTTCTAATTTTAGCATATATAAGGCACACTCTTCGTAAGTACAGATTAATAACCACTAAATTTAATACTTTAATGCTAATTTAGTAAAACTGAAATTTAAACTTCCACTATTTCAAAAGCAGAACTGTTTTATTAACTGGGATTTGAACACTATAAAGCTATTTCATTATTAGAGTAACCAGTTCTAAGCTTCAAATCAAGTTTCTAACTGCACTTAAGGAGATTCTATCTGAATTTACAATTGGCCCAGTTTTTGTACATGGGTTATATCATAAACACAGCCTTCCTACATACTACACAGAGTAGTTGTTTTAAAAGAATTACTAACTAATATTTTAAGGTATTTCTTTCACTCAGCCTTTTTTTCTTCTTCTTTAACCAGCCTACATTTACCAGTATCTCAGCAAAGGCTTACTCAGTCTTAATTCCTTTAAAAAGCTTTAGGAAGACAAGTCCCTATAATTTTGTCTGAGTCCCATTAACTAACTAGTCAATAATCATCATAAATCATCTTGAGTGATACTGTGTAAAAGTCTATGAAGAATACCAGGGTGCAAGTGCAGTTCAGTAGTAGAATTCTCACCTGCCATGCAGGAGACCCAGGTTCGATTCCCAGTCCACGCACTACACAAAAGACAAACAAAAAACAAGCGAACAAAAAAATTCAACAAATGGTGCTACAATAATGGGATATTCACATGGAAAAATAATGAAATGAGACCCTGCCATAGAGCATACAAAAAAAGTCTATGAAGAATACCAAGACATATTACCAAATTTGGGAATTAAAACATACATATACATAGAGACAAAGTAATCAACTATATAAAGCCGTTCTTGACAACCAACGACTATACAGTATAGTACAAAAACGTACCTCAAAAGCTCTGAGAAGAGATCACTTGGGAGAAGGGAAGTAAAACCAAGGCAGAGGGAGTGGCTCGAGCTAATGCTTGGAAAGCATCAGGTAAAGCTTCATTTGACCCTGATGTCCCCTAAAGTTATGATTGTGTTTTCTCCTTCCTTTCACTGCTGAGCCTCTCAAATTAACCTTCAAACCGATTACCATCCCTACAATGCACAGAAATCCAACAATCTTCCCCAACAGAGAGCTCTCATCCACCAAGTTTGATGGTCTTTCCTTAAGTTCTATTCATCTTAGCTTTATCCTGCACTTGAAATTCTGCCTACTTTCTTAAAACAAACTTATTCCTTCATTTGCATAGCACTAATTTATCCTGCCTTACTCTATCTCTTTGACCTTCCTTCTCAGAATTCCTTACACATCTCTCTGCTTCCTCCCATCCCTATTATTAACATTTTTCAACATTCAGTTCCCAACACTTGACACTCCTGCCTATTCTCTCTTACATGTAATCTCCTGAAATTTTTATCTCCAGTCTGCTTTTCAACTACTTGGACCTTCTCCACTTGGATTACCTACCAGCCCTATAAGCGCAACACATACCAAACTGAACTCAACATCTTCCCCCAAATTTCTCAAACCTTTCTTATTTCCCTATTTCTATCCATGGTGTCATAATTATCTATCATTCTTACTCAAGGCTTTAAATTTTCACCATCCTCTGTCAATGCCTGCTTTACAAGATATCTTGAATCATTTTCTTTTCCAGTATTACTACTTAAACTCACCCTCTCTGATTAGTGGGTACAGCAAATTTTCTAGCTGTTTTTTTTTTTTTGCCTCCAAATTCTCTCTCCAACCCAGTTAATCCTGAATACATCTTGTTAGAACAATTTCTTCATTCCCCTGTTAACATACAGAATGTGTACGTGTGTACATATATACCTAGAAATATATACACAAACACATATATATATACATACTATGGACTGAATTATGCTCCTCCAAAATATATGTTGAAGACCTAATCCCCATTTAGTTCAAAATGTGAATTTATTTGGAAATAGGTTCAATACACATGGAATGAGGCAAGTTAAAATGAGATCGTACTGGAATAGATTGGATCCTTTGTTCAAACAGTTTGCTAGCTGCCGGAATGAAATATACCAGAAACAGAATGGCTTTTAAAAGGGGGAATTTAATAAGTTACAAGTTTACAGTTCTAAGGCCAAGAAAATATGTCCCAATTAAAACAAGTCTATAGAAATGTCCAGTCTAAGACATCCAGGGACAGATACCTTGGTTCAAGAAGTCTGATGAAGTTCAGGGTTTCGCTCTCAAGTGAGAAGGCACGTGGCAAACACAGTCAGGATTTCTCTCTCATCTGGAAAGGCACGTGGCAAACAGGGTATCATCTGCTAGCTTTCTCTCCTGGCTTCCTGTTTCATGAAGCTCCCCAGGAGTCTTTTTCCTTTTTCATCATCAAAGGTCACTGGCTGGTGGACTCTCTGCTTCTCGTGGCTATGTCATTCTCTGCTCTCTCAGAATCCCCAAAATGTATCCTCTTTTATAGGATTCCAGTAAACTAATCAAGTCCCACCTAGAATGGGTGGAGACACGTCTCCACTGAATCAAGTTTAACAACCACTCTTGATTGAGTTACATCTCCAAGGAGATGACCTAATTACAGTTTCAAGCATACAGTACTGAATAGGGATTAGAAGAAACGGCTGCCTTTACAAAATTGGATTAGGATTAAAACATGGCTTTTCTAGGGTACGTAAATCATTTCAAACCAGCACATTCCACTCTCTGGAACCTAAAAAAGACATGTTTTCCCATATACGAAATGCATTAATTCCATCAAAATATCAGAAATCCTTAAACCATTTCAGTAGCAGTACAAATGAAATATAAACTCAGAAACAGTACCAATTCCTATCAAAGTCAGTTACAGCATGGTCTGTTCTAAGGCAGAATTATCCTCTGGCTGTAGACCTGTGGAACTCACAAGTTATTTGCTGCCAATATACAAAGGAACAGTCATAGGATAAATATACCCATTTCCATAGGGAGGAAGGAACACAGGGTTCACCAGACCAATACAGTTTCAAAAAACCGCAGGGCAAAGTCCACTAGATTTCAAAGTCTGAGAGTCATTCATCTTTGGGACTTTAGAAAGCTGCAGTCACAGCCTTTCCAAGGATCTATGCAGAGGCCTGCCTCTTTCAGAACACAACCTTGGGGGACACTGGGGAGACCACCTTTTTCTCAGCTCCACCCTCTCCAAGGATCAGTGTTGCACCCAGGCTCTCTGCTATCTTTGGGGCACACACTCAACCCTCCATGTGGTGGTAGCCAGGCTCTCCCGAAACCCCAAGGAATGTGCTTCACCCTCTCCAAGGCCTGAGGTAGCATGACTCTTCCATTGCAATGAGGTGGAAGGCCCATTCCCTGCCTTTGGGGCAAACTCACCCTCTCCATGGGCTTGGGTGGGTCCACTCTCCTAGCCTGAGGCTCCTTGACTTCAGACCCCAGCCTCCATGGTTTTGCCTCTGAAGTTATTTTTTCTCTAATGTGTTGCTTCTCTGTCCCTCTCAGTCCCAAATGGCAGTGGTTCTCTTTATACGGATCCCACAACACTCTCATTGGCTTACTATGCAGTAACCTCAGATCATGCCCATCAGACATAAGCAGTTTCCACAAATCCTTCCTGGATAACTCCATGTCCGATCCTGGCTTTCTCTGAAATGGTTGACTGGTTCCACATTTGGCCAAATCCTCACATGGGGCACTATTCTCTAGGGTCTCCCTTCCTGGAAGCCCAGAATTTTCCAGAACATCAATTTCTGTTTTTTTTTTTGTACCCAAGAGTTTGGTTCTCAGCTTATCTTTCTCCTATCACATTTCACTATAAGCTGCAAGGAGAAATCAGGCTGCATTTTTCACATTTAATTTGGAAATCTCCATATCCAAGTTCATGGCTTTTAATATCTTTCTTCCAGACAAAGCCACTAGTCAATTTTGCCAGATTATCTGCTATTTTAAAATAAGGATTGTCTTCCTTACAGTTTACAGTAACATGTGCCCCATTTCTGTCTAAGCCCTTATCAGAAGTATATTTAGAGTCCACATTTCTAGCAATTGTCTCTTCAAAGCATTCTAGGCCTTCTCTATCAAGCTCCTCACAACTCTTCCAGAATCTTCCCTTTATCCATTTAAAAAGCTGTTCCAACATGTTTGTTTTTTGCAAACTGCAGCAGCACCCCATTCCTGCTACCAAAATCTGCTCTACTTTGCAAGCTGCCAGAATGGAATATACCAGAAACAGAATGGCTTTTAAAAAGCGGAATTTTATAAATTGCAAGTTTACAGTTCTAAGGCCAAGAAAATGTCTCAATTAAAACAAGTCCATGGAAATGTCCAATCTAAGGCATCCAGGGAAAGATACCTTGGTTCAAGAAGTCCGATGAAGTTCAGGGTTTCTCTGTCAAGTGAGAAGGCACATGGCAAACATGGTCAGGGTTTTTCTCTCATCTGGAAAGGCACATGGTGTCATTTGCTAGCTTTCTCTTCTGGCTTCCGATTTCATGAAGCTTCCTGGGAGGCGTTTTCCTTCTTCATCTCCAGAGGTCAGTGTCTGGTGGACTCCCTGCTTCTCATGGCTATGTCATTCTCTGCTCTCTCGGAATCCCCCTCATTCTCTAAAATGTTTCCTCTTTTATAGGATTCCAGTAAACTAATCAAGACCAACCCAAATGGGTGGAGACACAACCTCACCCAATCTACCTTAACAACCACTGACTGAGTACATCTCCAGGGAGATGATCTAACTAAAGTTTCAAACATACAGTACTGACTAGGGATTAGAAGAAATGGCTGTATTTACAAAACTGGATTAGGATTAAAACATGGCTTTTCTAGGATACATAAATCATTTCGAACTGGCACACAGTTAATCCATTATGTCTGGTGTCCTTATAAAAGGAAATTTAGCCATAAATTGGGAGAAAAAGAGAGACATTGAGGAGAACGCCAGGTGATGACTCAGGCAAATAACATCATGGATTGCCAGCAGACCATCAGAAACTGAAAGAGGCATGAGACAGATTCTTCTCTACTGGCAGAAGTAGGGAAGCATGGCCTGCCAACCCCATGATTTCAAGCTTCTAGCCTTCAGGACTGTGACAGTATGTGGTCATTTGCAAACTAATAAATAAATAACTGTTTTAGTGAATATATAAAAACTCTCTTATACAATGGAATCTGAACTCTATTATAGCAGCCCTAGCAAACAAATAAATAAATAAATAAATGTCTTAGCATATATATATAAACTCTTATACAATTGAATCTGAACTCTTTATTCTACTTCTAAGGTACTTTACAAGTCTGGCCTAACCAAATTCAGCTCATAACAGTCCAAAACCCCAAACCACCTACACTCAGTCAACTCATATAATTGTACATTTCCTGAAACATCTCATTTTTCCAATTTGGGACCTTCACACAGAAGTGTAGCCTGGAGGTTAATAGACAAAGCCAAGGTTCAAATCCTGGCTTTGAAACTTACTAACTCTGTCATCTATTTAAAAAACCCAACTGGAAAAAAAAAAAACCAAACCAATGGATTACTATATTAAATGACATGACACTTGAAAGGCTGTGATTGACACATAATAAATGTCCAATAAATGACAACAATCATTTCTATTTGTTCCTAACATTTTCCCCACCTCACTACTTCCTTCTTTAAAATCATCCCATTTTTCTACACTTAGCTGAAGTTTTATGTGCTCCTTTTATGATTCTTCCCTGTCCTCCTAATTTCTCTAGTTCTTCTCTTCTATACTTTTAGTTAGAAGCTTAATCATAGACTGTGCTTTGTTATTCTTTTGTAACTCACTGGGCAGAGATCTTGTAACTTCAGATAGAATCTCAACTTCTTACAGGCAGAAACTATTTGCTTATATGACTTCCTTCGAATTTTATTCTATTTCATTTATTATTTAAATCTAGTAACTCTAATAAACTAGACCATGAGAAATATTAATGTGTTACTCTGGCCAGGAAATATATTAAGTAAGAAATTTCAGGACACATTATAAAGGAGATATCTAGGGATGACATGACACCCCCCCTCCGCCCCAACACACACACACACACACACACACACACACACAAAAACCAAACAGACAGAAAACTACTTCATCACATAAAAGAATCTGGTTTCATACCATTTGTTAAAATGATTGGTTGGTACCAAAATCTCTGAGTCACAGACTCCAATAAGTTCTTGTTTAACATATAACTATATGGTACAAATAATCAGAATAATTGCAATAGCTCAAGGACTATGCTAAAGTAATTAAGCAGACTGAATAAAAAGAAAATGTAGCTAACATTATTACCTGCATACAAGCATCCTGACCCCGGATTGCAGCTATGTGAGCTGCTGTCCAACCTTTCATAGTTACTCGTGTGATATCAGCTCCATGCCAGAGCAGCCAATGAAGACACTAAAGAAAAGAGCCAGGTGAAGAACTGGTAAAGCAGACTCTGAAACAGTAAATCTTTTAAATTTAGTGTAATAACATGAACTGTCCAGTGCATCCTGAAAATCATCATAAGTAAATGGGAGGAAACAGGTTTAAAAAAAACAAAAGCACAAGCACAATGATAAACAGTAACCAGCACTCGGCCTCACTGTTGGGTAAATCATAGGGGATAGTGAGAACTATGACAAACTGGAGATCACATTCTTTGTCTACAAGGTGTAGATAGTATCCAATACCCAGCCAATTGTAGCTGTGAGGAAAATGCAGATATTGGCAAATATTCTGTATGACTGATAATGTGCAAGCCAAATAAAACACATCAGTGAGACACAGTCACTCAATGACCAATTTATAGCCTCTGCCATAAATCTTTCACTAAGTCCAGATTTATCTGTATCAGATCAATAATTGTTATTTTAATGCTACTCTCTAAAAAATAAGAGGTTTATAAAAAAGGAAAGAAAAGAAGGGAACTTATATGCATCTTAACTTAATACTCTTAAATATCCTACTAAGTCTCAATAAAATACAGTAGTTGGAGGTCCGTGCCACATATGGTGTTACCATCTTTACTTCAGACATTTAAGTTTATAGATTCTACCTTCAAGGTGTTTCTTTTTCTTTAAAATAATTGTTCAGCTCATTAGGATACACTGTCACAGGAGTCATAGTCATATCAATTATCTGCAAAGGCTGCTTACATACTATTTTGCTATCATGTCAATTAACATTAACAATAAAATATGAAAAACCTCAACCTCATTAGCAATCACAATAAATCATTCATTCATTCATCAAATATTCATGCAGAGCCTACTATGGACTAAGCACTGTTCTCAGTACTAGACATACAAAGCTTCTGCTCTCATGAAGATCATGTTCTGGTAGGGAAACACAGGCAACCAACAAACAAAAATATATACTATATCAAAAGCTATTACAAGGAATAAGAAAGTAAAGCAGGAGACCCAGGTGACTTTGGGGTATAAGCGGTGCTAACTATGAGAAATAAATTTTTTTAATGTATCAAAATAACAAAAATTAAAAGGACAACAATATCCAGTGCTGGCCAGATTGAGGAAGAATAATCATACTCATACACTTTTGGTGATAATGTTAACAAGTAAAATATTTTTACTACATAAAAGAATTCGTCAAAATTTAAAACGTATGTATATCTATGCTCTTTGACTCTGCAATTCCACTCCAAAAATCTGTTCTAAAAAATACTGAAGTGCACAAAGGTTTATGTTAGAAGGACGTTCAACTGGTACTTTGTAATAGTGAAAAACCAGAAATGACCTAAGTGTCCATTAATACTATGGAATACTATGCAGTCACTTAAAAGAATGAGTTGAAGACATATATAGGGACAGAAAAATGCTTAATAAAGTTGTGCTGGTTTGAAGTTGTTATGTACCCCAGAAAAGTCATGTTCTTTTAACCCAATCTTGTGGGTGCAGACTTACTGAGGGTGATAGTGGTGATTAGATTATTTCCATGGAGATATGACCCTGCCCATTCAAGGTGAGTCTTAATTAGTTTACTGGAGTCCTTAAAAGAGCTCACGGGGAAAGGGGAAGAGGGAGAGAGAGGAAAAGGGGGAGAAAAGGAGAGAGATAGAGCAGAGAGCAGAGAGAAGAAACCAAGACATAGATGCTAAGCTAAAAGAGATGAAACCCAAGGTCTGCCCTGGAGAAGCAAAATGAGGAACCAGACTCTTAGCATGAAAGCCATTGGAAACGGGAGCTGAGAGAGCCATTTAAAAACAGAAATCAGGGGAGAAGGACAGCAGATGTCACCATGTGCCTTGCCATGTGACAGAAACACCAGATGCCACATCAGCCTTTCTTCAGTCAAGGTATCTTTATCTGGATGCTTGATTAGGACATTTTCATGGCTTTAAGATAGTAAGTGTGTAACTTAATAAATCCCCTTTGAAAAAGGCAGTCCATTTCTGGTATATTGTATTCCACCAACTTTAGTAGAATCAAAGCAAAATAAGTTTTGTTTTATTTTTTTTAAGGTTGCAGAATCATAATGTGACCCAGTTTTGTTAAAAGCAAATGAAACTCTTGTATGTGGACATTTATATGTTGATTTTTTTAACTTATTTACCTACTATTAATTTTAAGTGAGATATATTGCCTTGAAAAAGTAAAAATTGCTGTTTTTTAATGTTGATGATTTATAACATTTCTTTACTATTATCCCAAAAATGCAGACTTTATTTTTCTGCTTTCCTTAATATACTTCAGCTGTCTAGCAGCTGAAGCTGCAAAAGGATCTGGAGGAGGACTCAACAAAGTACATGAAAAAAGCCAGACCAAAAACTTTTTCAAGAAGTTGAGGTTGTTAAGGTAAAAATGAGGGAGTCTGGCTCCTTCTACAAATCAAAGGATACTAACAAAAGGCAGATGGCAGGGCATCTCCCTACCCCGATCTCTATGGTATAAGCTAATGCTTTGCTCAGCTGTGAGCCCCACCCCCCAAGTCAGGGATGAGTGATTATAAATGGCAATCACATGCTGAATCATTATTTTGATCTTTTAGTTTCTAGTATTTTAGAGCAGCTATAAGTAAAAACCCACACCAAACTCTGAAATCTGTTCTACAACTAATTGTTGTGATGTGCTTTGAAATTTATTGCTTTTTAGTATATATGTTTTTTCACAAAAAAAGAAAAATATACATTTCTTCTAGACTGCAGTGTTTTGGAGTAGCTAGAAGGGAAAATCTGAAATAGTGGAATGGTAACCCACAAATTCTGAAATCTGTTCTGTAGCTACTTATTGAAGTGTACTTTGAAAATCATAGCTTTTTTTCTTTTCTTTGTATATGTTATATTTAACAATAAAAAGTGTTAAAAAAAAAAAAAAACGACAACCAGTGCTAAGGAGAAGAGAGACCCTTCTCCAGGGGCTAAATGCAGAGAGTTGCAACAAGGCTAGCCCTCTGCTTTTTGGCAGAGTACTAGAAAGTGCCTGCTATGGCTGAGTTTATACAAATGTATAGTAACATAACCACTACTATAATCAAGATTAAAAAATTACGTAATCCAAAACATTCTCTAATGCCACCTCTGTAATTAAGAACTCCTCCCCGACTCAATGCCTAGCAACCAGTAAACTGTTTTCTGTTCCTAAAATATTGCCTTATCCAAAACACCATCTAAACGTTATCATACACGATTAGTCTTTTGAGAGTAGCTTCTTAAAACTCACGTTATGTCTTTGAGATACATCCATATTATTAAATGCATCAATAGTCTGTAGGTTTTTATCACTGAATAGTATTCTACTGAATGGATGTAACACAGTTTGTTTATTAATTCACCAATTGAAGGATACAGGGTTGATGTTTGGGGCAATTATGAACAAAGCCACTTAAACATTCATATGCAGATTTTTGTGATATAAGTTTTCATATCTCTTGGGTAAATATATTCTGATGTGGGAATGTCGGGACATAAGGTAAGTAAATGTTTAACTTTTTAAGAAATTTCTAAACTGTTTTCAAAAGGGACTGTACCATTTTATATTCCCATCAGCAATGTATGAGAATTTCAGTTGCATCACATCTTTGTTACCCCTTTGTATTTTGATTCCTAGCTTATTGTAGGGGGATGGAGAAGGGTGTTTGCTTGTTTTGTTTTTGCCACTGTTCTCAGTAAAGACAGGTATTATTTTGGCTTTCATTTGCATTTCACTAATGGCTAATAATGTTGTACAGCTTTTCATGTGCTCCATTGTCATTCATACATTCTTTTAGAGTAAGTGTCTGCTCAAGTCTCTTGCTCATTTTTTGAGTATTTGTTTTCTTACTGCTGAGTTATAACAATTCCTTATACATTCTAGTTACAGGTTCTTTGTGAGATTATAATGTGCAAAGATTTTCTCATATTTTTTCTAGAAGTTTTGCAGGTTTAAGTTTCACATTTCTCTAGGGTCCATTGTTACCAAATTTTTACATAAGGTTTCTTTTTCTTATAGATGAATATACAATTATGCTAGTACTATTTAATGAAAATACTATCTGTTCTCCACTGAACTGCATTTGAACCTTTGTCAAAAATCAACTGAATAATCAGCAGAACTCCAGGATTGGCACAGTGAGAAGCTTGAAAAATCCTCTCCCTCAAAAGCAAGAAATGATAAAAGTAGACAAAGATGTCAAAACCAACCATTTAAAGATTATGGAAAGCATATAACAAAATGAGAAGCATATAACAAAATGAAGATCCAAAGTACAGGTCAACCAAGTATGTAGAAGGAAACAGTAGAGAACACCCACTGAGAACTACAAACTCAGAACCATCAAAGTACATTTCTCCCAAGTAACAGGGAATCATTGAAAGAACAAAGTGAAAATTCCTTGTTTGCAATAGTGCAAATGGGTGCACAAACTTGTGGGGAGAGCTTCTTTGGATTAGGTTTGATTTTAAAAAACAGAAGTAAATAAGAAATCACGTGGAGAAGCAATTTTCACAGAGTGCAATCTGTCTGTATGTGATGGGAAAAAGTAGAGAGAAAGCATTCTGAATAGACCTACTGTGGCCCACAGGCTAGGGAAACATAGTGGCTAAAATAATCTCCCCATACCCCATATTATTGACAGCCCCTTTCAACATGAAAAAGTTAGAATGGGCATAGCCCAAATACCCTTAAAGAGTGGGAGAAAGATCAAAGGTTATGTTGAAGTTATACAGAGAAGGTCAGGTTTAACAAATGAGTATGATTGCTGAGTCATTATATTGATATTTCTTTTAGTCTCCAGTATCTTAGAGCAGCTAGAAGTAAAAACCTAAAATTGTGGCATCGTAACCCATACCAAATTCTGAAATATGTTCTATAACTAATTGTTGTGCTGTGCTTTGAAAGTTATGCTTTTTTGTATATGTTATTTTTCACAAAAAAAGAAAAAAATGTTGATTGTGATAAAAAAAATATTTATTCCTTCTAGCCTCCAATGTTCTGGAGCAGTCAGAAGGAAAAATCTAAGATGATGGTAACAAAGCCCATAACAAACTCTGGGATCTGTTCTGTAACTACCTATTGAACAGTGCTTTGAAAACTATTGCTTTTATTCCTTCTTTGCTTTGTATATATATTATACTATACAATAAAAAAGTTAAAAAAGGGCCACGGTGGCTTACCAGGCAAGAATGCTTGCCTGCCATGCCAGAGGACCCAGGTTCGATTCCTGGTGCCTGCCCATGCTAAAAAAAAAAAAAGAAAGAAAAAAAAAGCTTCTCGCAAACAGCCCTGAATCATGAGAAAATTTCCAATATGTCACATTGCACATGCCCCTCCTACAAAGTGATGTTATAACTCCTCCATCAAGAGCTGAAGTGAGGCCTTAGAAGTATTTGCAAAGTCCCCTTGGGGGAATGGGGAGAAAGGGGGAAAAATTCAACTTCCCCATTTGGAGAACTCCTGATATTCTCACAAATAGTGGGGACAACCAAATCAATAGGCCGAGCCCTCAACCTCGGGGTTTGCCCGTATGAAACTTACCCCTGCAAACGGTAGGCTAAGCCTACTTAATGTTAAGCCTAAAAGTCACCCTAA
>PVIY010040124.1:0-22598 GCA_004026745.1 Myrmecophaga tridactyla
TATAATTTTCTTTTATCATGTCTATATATTTATTTTTGTGTATATTTATCTGTAAGTATGTTCCTAGGTATTTTATAACTTGGGTTGCTTTTGTGAAGAGGCTCTTCCTCCAGTGTGGTCTTTAATTGACACGTTGCAAAATAAATCAACGTGTTTTGCTTTTTTTTCATAAATTCAAAGTCTTATGGAAATTTAACTAGTCCTTTTTATTTGTAAACAATTATCAAAAATGCTCATAATTGCCTAATACCACGTCCACTTGGCTTTTTATTTCATGGTGGCACAAAGATAACCTGGAATTCTAGAGAAATCCAAAACTGCACAGGGTGTCAGATACCTCTATGTGGGGGCAGAGAATTTCTATTCTACACTGGACAGATGGAGGAAGAACACGTAAAGGCCCCGCCTTTTCACGGAGACTTACTTTATGCCAGGTACTACTAAATCCAGGTGGGAAGGAGCTTAGGACATCCAGAGAACTGAAAGCAGATCCATGTTGCCTGGCTGTAGTGAGTGAGGGATGAGTGTCCTGAGAGTTGTCTAGTCAGCGTCTGGTTCTGGCTGAGACCGGCCAGAAGCCCTTTCCAGTTCCTGTGGGCAAAAGTGCTGGAGAGTCATCCATCCAAGCGTCTAATAATGGTGCTCTTGGAAAGCACTGTTCCTGCCTGGAAGAGTGCCAGGAAAGTGTCCGTGGGTGTAAAGGCGCTGTGCCTGGGAGCATGGACAGGCAGCCCTGGCTGAGAAGCGGTGTTGGCCTGGAGGAGCCAGTCCGGGCTTTGCATCAGGAAACTGAGTTCGAGTCCCAGGTCTGCCTCTTTCTACCTGGTGCACTTGGGCCAGTCATCTACCTAGCTCACCTGACCCTCACTCTCCCTGGGTCCAATATTAAGCATATTAATCACCTACCTGGTAAAATGGGGGAAGAAAATTAATATTTAAAGATAAACATTACAATGTTTTTTTAGCATTATAAGTTCAGATGAACTTTATCTTAATTTTTAATGACTTTTAATAAGCAGTGACTTGGAACTCTTGAGCTTTTAGCTTCTTCCTCTGTTAAACATTTAAGGATCTGTAAATATACACAGGGAAAGGTGCTTCTTCAAGGGATCCTTTGAAATGTAGGGAATCCTTTTGTGATGGGAATAATGTCACCCTCTAATTGGATGCAGGAAAATAGCAAATAGCAAGCATTCTGTTTAATCATGTAAAAGGCTGCCTAATGGGGGAGAGGGAATGTTTACATATACATAATCTCTTCCCATCCCCACCTTCCTCTCTCTCCCCACCCACTCATGCACACACTTTTTCCACACATTTCTGACGGCTCAAGCACTCTCCTCCCAGAAAGCACTGTGTGGCCCAAAAGAGACAAAGCGTGTGAAAATGCTCTTTAATCCCAAGTGAGGGGCTGTAATAAGGTTGCTGATTTCCAGGGGCCCCTGAGCATCTGGGGAAACAGGGATAGGGGCTCTGAGGGGTAGCCTGTGGGGAAGGTGGAGGAAGTGCCAAAAAGAAATTCCTGAAGCAGCAGGAGATTAAATAAGACCTCTGAGGTACAATTTTTTTCCTCCAAGCTGTCCTGCCTGCAGTTCAAGATTTGGCACAGGAAACTGCTGCCCAGCTCTGCTACGTGACCCCTTTCATTGGTCCGCAGAGGCAAGCCGAGCTCCTGAATACTCATGGGCCTAAGCAACCATGTGGCTCAGAGATGGGGTGACTACTCCCCTGGTTTGCCTGTGACAGTCCCCATTTGTGCCTGTTGTCCTGTGTCATTATTAACGCCCCCTTTCACTCTCAAAAGCACTCCAGTTGGGATGATAAGTTATATGGTCCCCCTTTTGAGAACCTGACTTAGGGGTCCTTTGTGCAGTTATTTCAACGGTTAGCAAGACTTGGCAGCCTTGGTTTGGAGAGCAAGGGGCCAGACACACTGCACAGGTCTCTAAAAGGTACAAGAGGGCTCTGGATTAGTCAACCCAGGAGGCAGTGATACCTACTCTGGGTGTATGTCCCTCCTCCTCCCCACCCTGGCTTGTGGGGCCCCGACGCTGCTTCAGGTATTAGGAATACAGGTACGCAGAGCCCAGTACATTGATTTCAGCCTGGAAAATGGAACATTCATCCAGCCTAACGAGCTTTTACTGTGGCCTCCTTTGGGCCAGGGACAGATAGAGATGCTGGGATTCCAAAAAGGATTTCAGAGGAGTCCATTGTTGTAACACAGTGAGGCAAATGCTACGGCGGCGGCGTAAGCTCTGGATGCTGAAGAGGAGCACCTCCCCTTGCCCGGAAAGGGGGGTGGGGTGAGAACCCGGGAAGATGTCACAAAGCAGCTCATCAAGCCTGGCTCTTGCACACGCGACAAGGTATCAGATATCCTTGTGTGGGAGGTGGGGAATTCTCAGCTTTCAAGAGCCAAACTTCTATGAGTAGAAGTGGGAGTTAGGAAGTGACAGGGGCCCAGCCAGGCAGATCAAGAGGAGAAAGCTGGGCTGGGCCGCCTCCTATAAGGGATCAAAATAGGCCACCTGACAGACTGGAGGCGGGACGCAGGCGGGACGATTGAGTCTCAGAGGGTGTACTCCTTTGTCCAGCTGGCCTGCAGGAGGGGAGGGGTGGGGCTGAAAGCAAGCAAGTTTCTTTGATATCAGGGAAACTGCCTGAGGAGGAGGGTTGAACTATAGACAGGGATGTGGTCATGTGGGGAATCATAGCAAATAGGTGGACTCCAAGGCACGGTATCTGCTCAACCTTGGAGACAGGGTTAGAGCTGGCCCTAGCCCACCTGGCACCATGATTTCTCCAACTGCTGCTCGTTCAGCAGCACGGGCAGAGCACCTGGGTGCCGAGGAAGGCATTAGGTTTTAGGGCCTGGTTGAGGTAAGCCCGGTGAACCACAAGCAGAGGTCCCTCAGCATCTCCTGGACGCTTGCTAAAGCACAGATTGCAATTCCTTAAGCAGTCAAACATAGAGTTAGTGTATTACTCAGCAACTTCACTTCTAGAGAGACACCCAAAAGAATGTAAGGCGTGTACTCAAACAAATATTTTCACATGGATGTTCATAGCAGCATTTTCACAACAGCTAAACGGCACAGGCAACCCAAAAGTAAATCAAAGGATGAATGAATAAATATAATGTTGGAAGATCCATATAATGGAATATTAATCAGCCATAAAAAGAAATGAAATATAAATACACCTTACATACCAGTTGAACCTCGGAAACATTTACTAAGTGAAAGAAGCCAGGTACAAAACGGTCACATATTGTGTGATTCCATTCACATGAAATATCCAGAATAGGCCAATCTATAGAGAAAGAAATTAGATTATGGTTGCCAGGAACTGGGGGCAGAAGGGAATGGGAAGTAACTGCTTAATAGGTTCAGGATTCTCTTTTGTGGGACAATGAATGATGAAAATGTTTTGGAATAGATAGAGAAATAGATAGACAGTTAGGGAGATGGATAGAGAGATAGATATAGAGAGTGTTCTCCATTAGGATATATATATATATATATATCCTACACGCATACATATATTAGGCAAATTTCCACAGGAATTGGTTCACAAGAACCTGGGGATTAAGGACACGTCTGAAATCTGGAGGGTAGGCTGCAGCTGGGACCTCTGATAAAGGTTTCGATGAGTTCCCCTGGAAAAGCTGGCTGAAGTATATGGAAATTCTTCTTCCTGATTGCCGAAATCCTCCCTTCTCCCTTTAAGGTCTTCATCCGAAAGGATGAGACTCCTGATTTCTAAAGGCGATCTCCTTTGTCGATGATCAACTGACTGATAATTTAAGTCCATGAAATATCCCCAGTAACAATCAGGCCAGAGCTCGCTTGTGACCAAACAACTGGACCCCATAACCTGGTCAAGGTGACACACGAACTTAACCGTCACAGACAGCTGATTTTCTGGCAGGGAGTCTTAAAGATCAGGGATGTGGGGGAAGGAGAGAAGTTTAACCAAAGTTTAGTAAACAAGCATTTTGTTCCATTTGGTCAGTGGGGACGAGCAGTCCAGTTAATCATGAGACAAGGAGTGGGAATTTGGGGGGTGGGAGTGCCAGGTCTGGCTGTCACGGGCAAACACAGTGGCATCTGGTGAGTCTTATCAAAGTCATATGGAGGTCTTTTTTTTTTTTTTTTTGTCCTGAGCCATTTTCCAGAATACTAAAGTTAGGGGTATTTCTTAGCCTTCGCTGTTTTCATCGGCTTGGGTAAAATTGCCCAGGAATTTGAGAACCACTGGCTTATGTTGGGAAGTTAGTGGGTGTGTCTCGGTTTCGTCGAGCTGCCTGCAACAATATGCTGCAAATTGGACGGCTTAAACAACAGGAATTTATCCTCTCACAATTCTGGAGACCACCAGTCTGAAACCTGGAGGGGAGACGGTACCATGCGTGTCTCCTGGCTTCTGGTGGCGCCGGGCATTCCCTGGCTTCTGGCAGCGCGACCACAGTCTCTCCCTCCGGCGTCGCACGGCCTTCGTCTCTCCCGGGTCTGTGTCTGTGTCCAAGTTTCCCTTTTCTTCTGCGGACACCCAGTCATACTGGATTAGGACTCACCTCATCCGATCTGGCCTCATTTTACCTAATCCGATCTTCAAAGACCCTATTTTCTGGTCACACTCAGGGGATGGGGGGTTAGGCCTGAACATACCATTTGGGGTGGGGTGGGGTACACAACCCATTCTTCAGTTCTCCAGTCTGCCGTTGGAATTCCCCAGGGGCAGTCTCCTTGCTGCCCGCAGCACGCAGGAGCCCGGCTTCTCCCAGGGCTCGCTCAGAATCTCCCTTCCGAAGGCTGCACCACAGCGCCACCTCCTGGCGACGCGGCGTTAGTCCCCCTCCTCCGGTGCTGGTTGCGCAGGTCCTCCCACGCCTGCTGGAAGCGTCCAGGAAAAGAGACTTTCTAACGTCAAGAGGGAAGTGTGGTTCGCTTGCATTTGAGAGACTTTAATGCCTCTTTAAATGTCTCAACTGCTTGTGATTTTTCCAGTTCCAGGGTTTTGGAACGAGCTGTTCAGAAAGAAAGAGGTTTTCGGCATTTAGTTTGCAAAGCGAAATGCAGGTTGGGGGGCGCTCCTCTTTCTAAAGAATCCAATCGTTTCTTTAAAAGCGCCCCCACCCCGGAAGCCCGCAGAGCCTGTGTCTGTGGATTCGGATTCGGCGAGACCTAATTCACAACCTGAGACTTTCTCGGAGCCTTCTGTTGAGCTGCCTGTCGCCATTCTGCTCAGGATCTTGGACCTGGAGGAGGAATTAGGGTTGTTTTTCTCCACCTGGGATGTGTGCTCCCCCAACCCCCCACCCCCCACCCCTGGCACACGGGGTTCTTGTTAAACTGCAGAGTCTTACTCTCCAGGTCCGGGCTGGGCCTGACACTCTGTGGTTGAAATAAGCTCCCAGTTGAAGCCAGTTATTGCCAATCACACTGATCCCTGGGCCACACTTTTTTTCTCATCTATTGGTAATTCATTCCTTTTTTATTTTTATTTTATTTTAGTATTTTTATTGAGAAATACACACTTACAGCCCATACATGGGCTATCATCAGTGGCTCACAATATCATCACATAGTTATGTATTCATCACATGGGCCTCACTTTGAGTAGCAAAGTCATAGAAGTCTTCTGGTTAAATGGCCCACGTGGAGGTTTGAACCTGCATGCATCCCAGAAAAGATCACATTCTTAAAGCTCATTCATTCCCGTGGAAATAGACCTACTGTAGGTGAGACCTTTCAATTAGGTTATTTCAGTTGAGGCATGTTCCAGGTGGGTCTTAATCCTCTTACTGGAGTTCTTTATAAGAGGTAAGATTCAGAGACACACACAGACGCTGAGAGAAAAGTCAGAGAAGCTGAGAGAGAAGGACATACAGAGAACAGAGAGAAACCAGACACAGAGAGGAAGCCACTGAAGCCAGAAGCTGGAAGCATAGGAACCCGGGAGAGAGGGGAGAGACCAGCAGAGATCACCATGTGCCTTGAGGATCACTGGTAGCCAGTCTTTGGGGAGAAAGCATTGCCTGTTGATGCCTCGATTAGGACATTTTCACAGCCTCAGAACTGTACATGTGTAGGTTAATAAATCCCTATTGTTAAAAGCCAACCCATTTCTGGTATATTGTCTTTCGGCAACGGTAACAAAATGAAACATGGAGTATGAATTCTTACATTGCTGTTCTTAACAAGTGGTCTTCCTGCTTGAGTGCTCCTGGCAGTAGGAAACAATAATAGCATTTTTAGGCAGGTTGGAATTTCTCAAATATTTTGTTTAGCTAAAAATTCACTGAGCTGGGCACTTTACAAAGCCCCTTTGATGTTTAATATCACTTCATGCTCCCAAAAATGCTTTGTGGAAAGTACCACTGTCAATCCCATTTTACAAATGAGGAAATTGAGGCACAGATATCTTCAGTAACTTATTGTTCCTGGAACCCAAGCTCTTCACCCCTGTGCCCTGTGGTGGACAGGCCACCCCTCCCAGGAACTTTCCCTTCCTCTGGAAACACTGAACAAGCATGCTCTCTCTTCCACCACCCAGCCTGACATGCTCAGTTCTCTCAACTCTTTCCCACAGGCCAGGGTTTCCAGATCCTTCGTTGTTTATGAGGGCAGAGCTTGTTCTGTATCATTTTTGGAAAGGGAAACGCCTTCCAAACGCCTGGAAATGCCAGATATCCTCATCCCTCCCCTCTGGAGCCATTAGACCACTGCCTTGCTCATAGCAGCTGTGTGTCCCTTGCAAAGTACAATACACAATGCAGGGGCAGAGATCGGTTCTCCCTGGGGAAGCCGGGTCTGTGGGAGCAGAGCCACTCAGCAGGAGGGTTGGTGATCCAGGAGCTCTCAGCACTGCTTGAGGACCTTGATGGGCTGTGTGATAGTGGAGGGAGGAGGCCGAGCTGCAGAGAGGAGGAGGGGGAAAAAAGCAGAAATAAAAAATTTTCTCAATTTTTTTTTTCTGTAAAGGCCTATAAATTAAACAATTTGTCTAATATGATATAGACAGAATCCAGTCAGGGCCCGAGACAGGTTTGGGGAACATTAATTGTGAATCAGGTGTCTTTACTTCCTTGTATCTTCCTAATCCTTCAGCTTTTACTTCATTTTCTTCCTTATTTTCAACTTCTCCTTTCCCTTCATCCCCGTTGCTCTCTTGCTACCTAACATGACATTATGCTGTCTTTCCTTGGAGGGTTTGCATTTTAAACAGGTATGAATGCAGCAGGTATAAGGCAAAAAATAAAATATTTTACGTGGTGTTTCTGATCTGGCTAAGACTCCCCTGGCTGGTTCCACATCAGAGTCACCTGCAGAGTTTTATGAAATGCAGATTCCAAATCCTGAACCCCCAGGAATTCTCATGCAGGGGGGCTTTGAAATTCGAATGGTTACTTGTAACACACTGTGGGGGCAGGGCTGACCTGGGGTAACAGTGGGGCACCCGGAGGGCCATTTAAGGAGGGATTTGCATGACTCTGCGGGTGAGTGCCCCCTGCGCGCCACACCCCCCACCCCTCTTGCTTCAACCTAGTCAGGAATTCGCTCTGGGAGCTTCAGGGAGCTGAGCTGGAGCTAGAGGTGTGGAAAAGCACAGGTTATTCCTTTAAAACTCCTCGCTTCATGACATCAAAACCCTCTTCACGCACTTATCTTTTTAAAAACGAAAGCTTGAATTAATGGTCACAGCCTCAGGGAGATGTTTCCGGGGAAGACGCATCCTCAAGGCCAGGAGATATCTGAGAACAATTCTAATTAGTGGCCTTGAGTTTCTCAAACGGAAGCTTTTTAAGATGCTTTCTCCACTCAATTGCACATCTGGTTTCTGATTTGCTCTGAATTCATTCTCTTCAACTAGCTTCAAATGAACTGGTGTCTTTTGTAAGGATTTTAATGCATGTTGTCAAACATCTAGCACTAATTTAGTAAAGGCCAATAAAAGATCTACTCCATAGGCGAAATGGTACATCAAGTGGTCCATATGCTCCGCTGCCCTATATAAATCCATATCTACAGCAGAGCATCCTACAGGGTTTCACCACCTGTAACCCCCCCACTCCCCGCATACTTTCAAATGCAAGAGGCAGCAAACCCACAAAGGGTTTTAACAAATAAAATACAATAAAATAAATACAAATAATATAAATTAAATCCAATCCTTTAACAAATAAAATACAAAAGGGTTTTCTGTTTCTAGGATATTTGGGGAAAATAAATGCCCCTCTTGATGTTCAGTTTGGAAAGGAGTGAAAGCTCTTTTTTTAAGTCAGTGAAGGAATTGGATGAGTGCCAGGGAGACCTAACAGGTGAATTTTTATTTTAGGCAAAACAACCTGGAATCATCATTGTTTGAGGAGCCCTAAGAATCATCTGGTTCACCTCAGTTCAAGGAGGATCAATTGGGGCGGCTGCTGTGGCTCAGCAGGCAGAGCTCCGACCTGCCGTGCGGGAGGTCTGGAGTTCAATCCCTGGTGCCTCCTGCCCATATGCAAATTAAAAAAAAAAAAAAAGGAGGCTCAATTGAGTCCCAGGGAGGCAAAGTGATTTCCCCAAGGTCACACTGTTCATTGACCATCTGAAAAAAACATGTATTGATCCTCTAGAGTGCGAATCTCCCTGGTGGGCAGCTCAAGGCTGGACTAGAATCCCTGACTCCGGATTTTTCTGTCCAAAATACTCTTTCAGCTCGCAATTTCATATTGTTTGCAATCTGAAGAGCCATGATTAAGAGAACCACACCCCTAACTAGCTGTGTAAATTTGGAAAAGTAATTTAACCCATCTGTGCCTTCCTTTCCTTACCTGTAAAACAGAAATAATAATAGCATCTATTTTCAACAGTTCTGCCACATTCTGATATATTTTCCCTCTCTAGGAAAATGACATCGAGACCCAAGCTCATTTCTTTGGGATGTGCAGGACACACGGACGACCCTGACACTGCACTATATATGCTGGCATCATTTTTCCTCCTTTTTTTTAAAAAAAAAAACAAAAAACTTTCCTGACACCCGAGAGCCATGGGACCATGATGCCCATGGCCTCTGAATCTGACAGAGACAAAACCTAATTGTGGGTCTATCTGTCCACACGAGCAGCTAATCAGTTTCCTCTGGCTGCTGATCAGTTTCAGTCCTTGGAAAATTTCTTCTTTGGGTCATTTTGACATTCAAAGCTATAAAGCATTCAGGATCAAAGAGCAGGAAAAAGACTTCGCAGATCTAAAGGGAAGACGCCAAGCCGTGGCTTTCAAACTGTTTTGACTAGGGCAATGAGAAATGTATTTTACACTGTGAGCCTGTGCCCATGTATATATATGCTTTTATCAGAAATTCACAAAGTGTGGTCCATGAGCCCCTGGGTGCCTAGCTCCTTCCAGGTGTCTACAAGGTCAAGATATTTCTATAGTAATATTAAGAGATTATTTGCCTCTTTCACTGTGTTAATATATGTACTTATAGCGCCAAAAGCCATGGTAGGTAAAACTGTAGGCGCCTTAGCATAAATCAAAGGAGTGGCACCAAACTCTACTAGTAGTCATTGCATTCTTCAATGCAATGGTAATTTAACAGTTTTATTTGAATATGTGCTTGATAAGCAGAAAAAAATCATTAATTCTATCCAATCTTTTAACAAATAAAATACAATTATTGCCTACATTAAGAATTTTCTGTCTTTCTAGAGATTCTTTCTTCACTGTAGGGTCACTGAAACTTTATAAATGTCTTTTGCTGATCAGAAAATGTGAACAATAATAATAAATACATCACCGAATCTTTCTGAACCCATGTGCACATCAAATACCATACAGTCAGTGGCCTGTTAATTGGTATAGCAACTTGAGGACTCTCATAATTCAGGATAACAGGTCTCAGAAAAAATGAAATACTTATTTCAAACTCTCACAATTGACTCTAATCATGACATTTTCCTGGTCAATAAATTAAAAAAAATATATTTTTATTGAGAAATCTTCACACACATACATTCCATAGATACTGTATAATCAATGGCTCCAATATCATCACATAGTGTATTCATCACCATCATCATTTTTTTAAATGTTTAAACTTATTTTATTGTATCATATGACATTTATACAAAGCAAAGAAAGAAAAAAGCAATAGTTTACAAAGCACTCTTCAACACATAGTTACAGGACAGATCCCAGAGTTTGCCATGGGCTACCATACCATGATCATTTTTTAAAACATTTGCATCACTCCAGAAAAAGAGAAAAAAAGAAAAAAGAAAAAAAAACTCATATATCCTATACTCCTTACCCCTCCCTCACATTGACCATTAGTATTTCCATCTAACCCTTTGTCCCTTTGTATTTATTTATTTTTTATGCATATTTTTCACTCATTTGTCCATACCCTGGATAAAGGGAGCATCAGACACAAAGTTTTCACAGTCATACTGTAAACATTATATCTTTATACAATCGTCTTCAAGAATCAAGGCTTTGGAATAGCTCAACAGTTTCAGGTACTTCCCTCTAGCCACTCCAATACACCATAAACTAAAAAGGGATATCTATATAATGCATAAGAATAACCTCCAGGTTAACCTCTCAACTCTGTTTGAAATCTCTCAGCTACTGAAACATTATTTTGTCTCACTTCTCTCTTCCCCCTTTTGGTCAAGAAGGGGTTGATCACCCCTTGATGATGCTAGATCCCTGTTCATCTTGGGATTTCTGTCCCACGTTGCCAGGGAGATTCACACCCCTGGGAGTCAGGTCCTGTGAGAGGGAGGGGAGTGAGTTCACTGGCCGAGTTGGCATGGAGAGAGTGGCCACATCTGAGCAACAAAAAAGGTTTTCTGGGGGTGACTGTTAGGTCTAATTTTAAGTAGGCTTAGCCTATCCTTTGTAGGAATAAGTTTCATAAGGGTGACCCCCAAGATCGAGGGTTCAGCATATTGATTTGGTTGTCCCCACTGCTTGCGAGAATATCAGAAATTCTCCAAATGGGAAGTTGAATATTTCCTCCTTTCTCCCCAGTGCCCCAAGGGGACTTTGCAAATACTTCTTTATTCACTGCCCAAATTACTCTGGAATATATTGGGGCATCACACTAACCTGGACAAACTAATAAAATCTCAAGCCCTATTCAAGATTCCATGTACTTATGGTGTTCAACTAAACTGACCATACAAATTAAATTAGGAAATGCACTATCCAAAATATAAACTTTGCACCAAATAAACAGCTCATCCTTTAGTCTCACACAGAAGTTGAAGTTTTAAAATATGGTGATATAATCCTTTACACTGTATTCTGATTTACCTTAGTCCTATCCAGATCAGCTTCATTCATATACCTATTTGTAGTCTGATAACTTTTTCAACTTTTTAAACAGTTCCTGTATGAGGTACTGCTGACTTTCATAGCTTTAGAGCTCTAACTCTGAGTCTCAGGTGTCATGTAATACTCAAAGTTTCTGGGAATGACCAGGTTATATACAAACAGCTCAGTATCTCAGAATTTAGAATTAACAGCTACAACTCCTGAAAATATGTGACTGTGGTAACAGTTTACAATCTAGGACCCTTTATAATAGGCCTCAACCTGATAACTCATGTTCTCGACTTCAGTTCACTGAGTTTTTATATTAGAGTTAGTCCATATGATTGAGGCATGATAATATTTGTCTTTTTGCTCCTGACATTTCATTCAACACACACAGTCCTTAAAGTTCATTCACCTAGTGGAATGTCTCACAACTTCATTCCTTCTTGTGGCCACTCAGTAGTCCATTATATGTATACACTACAGTTCCCCTTCCATTCCCCAGTCAGTGTAGCCTTAGGCCTCCTCCATCCATTATGGAGTTCTATCCAGTCTTGACCTTTTCAAAATATCTTCAAAAATTTTCCCCTTTCAAAATATTTTTAAAAGTTTTCCATGTGGTGAAATGGGAAGTACGCATAAAGTATTTTTGCTACATATTGAAGTACAAGTACCATGGTTGTTCCTTGGCAGTGTCAGGGCTTGAGAGGTCCTTGGCTTACCAAATAATGGCCAGAAATTCTACAGAGCTGGCCAGGCCTTTGGTCTTTGGACTTAAGACACCGTTGAAACGGATCTGTCTCTTCCTTCAACATTGATAGTAACAGACCTGGACCTCTCCCCCCACCTCTTCAGCCTCCACCACCCTCCAACTGATTCTGCAGTTGCAACACTCGGGACCATCTTCTGGGGCAGCCCCTGCTTCCAGGGCCAGCTAACATGTATTTTTTGAGGTTAGATCCTCATTGTTGACCGACCATGAGCTCCCAGGTCTGTCAGAATTATTCCGCTGCTGTGGAGGCTACTGTCAACCGCCTGGTCATCGTGCATCTGTGGGTCTCCTTTACCTACCTCTCTCTGGGCTTCTATATGGCCCTCAAGAGCGCGGAACCCTTCTTCTGTGAGCTGGCAAAGGAGAAGCAGGAGGGCACAGAGGGACTCTTGCACTCCAGTGCAGCAGCTGTGCCCTCTTCCAGGATGTACAGAAGTCATCCCAAGATGAGTGGGGTGCAACCCTGGATGCCATGGAAGCTGCCCTAGTCCTGGAGAAGAACCAGGCCCTTTTGGAACTGCATGTCTTGGGTCTACCAACTCAGACCCTCATCTCTGTGACTTCCTGGAGGACCATTACCTAGATGACGAAGTGAAAATCATCAAGAAGATGGGTGACCACCTCACCAAACTCCACGGCCTGGTGGGCCACAGGCTGGGCAAATATCTCTTTGAAAGACTCATCCTCAAGCATGACTAGGAGCCTCCGGAGCCCAGAGGCCTTTAGGGGGCCCCTCTGCATTCCCTTGGCATCCAGGCTTATGCCTGAGTCTCTTCCTTGCTCTTTTTTTTTTTTTTAATGCAATTTTATTGATATATATTATATACTAACATACCATGTAATTGTCCAAAGTATACAATCAATGGTTCACAGCACCATCATATAACAGTGCATTCATTATCACAATAAACGTTTTTTCCTTTTTTTGTGAAAAATAACATATATACAAAAAAAGAATTTCAAAGCACACCACAACAATTAATTGTAGAACAGATTTCAGAGTTTGGTATAGGTTACATTTCCACAATTTTAGGTTTTCACTACTAGGTGCTCCAAGACACTGGAGACTAAAAGAAATATCAATATAATGATTCAGCAATCATACTCATTTGTTAAACTTGACCTTTTCTGTGTAACCCCACCATCTCCTTTGCTCTTTCTCCAATTCTTTAGAGGTATTTGGGCTATGCACATTCTAACTTTTTCATGTTGGAAGGGGCTATTGATAATATGGGATAAGGAGATGGAACTAACTGATGTTCTAGAGAGGCTGGCCCCTCTGCACTTCAGGACTTATGTAGCCAGGAATCCATCTGGAGGGTGTAGTTTTCTGGAAAGTAATCCTAGTGCACGGAATCTCATATAAAGCCCTAGGTGTTCTTTAGGGTTGGCAGGAATGGTTTTGATTGGGGTTTGACAAACTATGACAGGTAGCAATACCTAGCTGAAGCTTCCATAAGAGTGACTTCCAGTGTAGCCTCTTGATTCTATTTGAACTCTCTCAGCAACTGATACCTTCTTTGTTATGCTTCTTTCCCCTCTTTCTGTCAGGATGGCATTATCATTCCCAAGGTGCCAGGGCCAGGCTCATCCCTGGGAGTCACCTCCCACATTGCCAGGGAGACTTTCACCCATGAGTATCTTTTCGACCAACCACCCTGCCTCTCTTTAAGAAACTTGAACCAAGTGTGAAGAATAAAGTTTTTGCAACAAAAACCAACCAACCAACCAACCAACCAACAACAACAACAAAACCAGACCGAATTGGGCTGTTAAATAGAGAAGAAGTAAGAATAATCATCCCTTCTTTATATAGGCCTTTCATGATGGGTTCCAATTCTTGAAGGCCCTTCTTTAACTTATAGTAGGCCATATTAATAAGTGCCAAAGAAAATTTAATTTTAATTTATTACTCATGGGTCAGAGGGTCTATGCCTATTATGAGATCTTTTAGAGCAATTCCTCACAACTGTGGGGAATTTAAGCAAGGCAATAATTTTGATGGCTAAGGTGAGACATGCCTGCTTGTCCTCTATTCTATATTTGGGAACTTCCCTAAGTGTATAGGGAGTCTCTTGAATATATTTCAAGGGATCCCCCAATATAAGGCACTTTGTTTAAATTTAGCGGGATCTCCAAGCATAACTGTAATTTGTGCCATGGTATCATATTTATGCCAGGAAAGTTTGCCAGCTTGCATTTCAGCAGATGTTAAATGTAATTCAGAACATATGTTGCAGATGTGCTAAAGCCAATCAGTGCCCTTTCATCTTTTTTTTGTATAAATTCTTTCAACAAATTTTGGATTTTCAGCTGGGCAAAATTGTGCACCTGTGTTTCATTTTTTTCCCCTCTCCCTATGTCCAGGGTTTTGTTTATTTGTTACTAGATAAACTGGGGGGTGGGGGTGGGGTGGAGACTGGTCCCTCTACCCTGCTCATACTTATGTTTCTTCTTCCTGAGAGTCTCAAATCACTATCATCAGAGTTAGGAGCTTCCCCCATGGCAATGGTTGCATGGTTGCTTTATTAAGTTTTAGGGCTCCAGGCTGAGGTCAAATTTGAATGAACCCTTGGGCTGTGCCACAGGAGTGCCTTGGCAGTTTTTGTGTTTTTTTCCTTATAACCTGAGGATCAGGACTGTGACTGTGACAGAGGTGTAGGTGGCAGCATCAGCAAAGTCATTTTGTAGTCTAGTGAGCCATCAGTTTTTTTTTTTTTTTTTTTGGTACAGGCAGGCTCCGGGAATCAAACCCGGGTCTCCAGCTCAGCAGGCAAGAATTCTTGCCACTGAGCCACTGTTGCACTGCCTGAGCCATCAGCTTTTAAGAATGCGAAACTCAACATGCCACAGAGTGAGTGCTCTTCCTTATACAGTGACACCCCAAATGACTGAGAAGTAGATTGGCAAATGGTGGTGCATATATATGGTCGAATATTGTGCTGCTACAAAAAGGAACGAAGTCATGAGGCATGCAACAATGTGAATGAACCTGTGGGACATTTGGTGAGGCAAAATAAGCCAGAAACAAAAGAGCAAATATTGTAGGGGTTTATGTTCTAGTTTGTTAGCTGCAGGAATGCAATATACCAGAAATGAAGCGACTTCTAAAAGGGGGAATTTAATGAGTTGCTAGTTTACAGTTCTAAGGCTGAGAAAATGTCCTAATTAAAACAAGTCTATAGAAATGTCTGATTTAAGGCATCCAGGGAAACATACCTTGATTCAAGAAGGCCAGTGAAGTTCAGGGTTTCTCTCTCAAGTGGAAAGGCACATGGCGAACATGGTCAAAGTTTCTCTTTCATCTGGAAAAGGCACATGGTGAACACAGCGTCATCTGCTAGCTTTCTCTCCTGGCTTCCTGTTTCATGAAGCTCCCCTGGAGGCATTTTCCTTCTTCATCTCCAAAGGTCACTGGACTCTCTGCTTTGTGGTTCTGCAGCGTTCTATTGTGGCTTTCTCGTGGCTCTGTCATTCTTCTCTGCTCTCTCTGAATCTCCCCCTTTTTCCAAAATGTTGCCTATTTTATAGGATTCCAGTAAACTAATCAAGACCCACTCAAACAGATAGAGACACATCTCCATCTAATCCACTTTAACAACCACTCTTGATTGAGTCACATCTCCAAGGATATAATCTAATTAAAGTTTCAAACATACAGTACTGAATAGGGATTAGAAGAAACGGCTGCCTTTACAAAATGGGATTAGGATTAAAACATGGCTTTTCTAGGGTACATACATTCTTTCAAACTGGCACAGGTTATTTGGAAAATACTTATAAGAAAACAGGAGCCTAGATTGTAAACTCTTATAGCAGACACATGTAGTCTGGAGTGGCAAATATTTCTGGGTTTCAAGAGGCTGTTTTATATGTGTATAGCCTGGTATTTAGAGTTAAGGATGAAGCCAATTGGGTCAGGATTAAGGTAATTCAGAATACAAGGGTAAGGAAAACATTACCTGTATTTTAGAATGTCACCTACTCTTTGAGACCAAAGGAAGAAAATTTTATTATGTCCAGAATGTAAATTTTCTGTAACACATAATCTAATTCAATCTGTCTGTATAGATCATTTAAACTGTCCAAACCCAGAGAGCCCAGCATAAGAATGAGGGAGTCTAATTTTGTATAGTTTAATGTAATGCCTAGATACAAGTGACACCCCAATAGGCCTGTATCTTGCACAAGGCATGAGTCTTCTCCTGAGAACTCTAAAGAGTGGGGCCAAAGCTTGGTCGCAGAGTAAGAGCAGGTCCTCAGGGCCCAGCATCAGCCATGGCTTCTGCTGGAATCGAGACCCAGACCCAAAATACAAATTATGAAAACCTCAGTCATAAGTCGCTTAAATCTACAACAGAGGCTTGGTAGGACTCCGCTATTGCAGCACAACATCTCACAGCCCAGACTGCAAGCTCCCCAGAAGGCAGCAGCACTGCTCAGAGAGCTCACCAACCAGCAGGCCACAGAAACACCAGCAAGCCAAAGCAAGAGAAGAAAGACAGTTGGTGGTGGTAGCTGCTACCTGGACACACTGCTTGCTGCACCAAATTGTTAAGTCCACCCCACCTCTTTGGGTGAGCAGTTATTTATACATAGATTTTAAAAATATGATTTAAAATCCTCAGTTTTAATTTCTAAGGCAATAAATATCAAAAGACTTATCCCACATGAACAAAAACTTTTGGGGCTCCTTTGTATTTTTAAGGGTGTAAAGGGACAATGATATCAAAGACTTTGAGAATCAAAGAATCACTGGCAAATATATTTACAAAACTGAAACAAAAGTTTCACAAAATAATAGTTACCCTCACATCACATGATTTACCCTGGTGCTTTCTTCTCCATTCAATTCTAGTTCATCCCTTAAAATGCTAGTTGTAACTCAACAACAAAAAGACAAACAACCCAATTAAAAAATGGGCAAAAGACATGGACAGACACTTTTCTGAGGAGGTAATACAAATGGCTCAAAAACATTTGGAAAGATGCTCAACATTACTGGCTACTAGGGAAATGCCAATCAAAACCACAATGAGATATCATCTGACACCCACCAGAATGGCCATTATAAAAAAATAAAACAGAAAATGACAAGTGCTGGAGAGGATGTGGAGAAAGAGGCACACTTATCCACTATTGGAGGGAATGTAGAATGTTGCAACCTCTCTGGAAGGCAGTTTGGCAGTTCCCCAGGAGGCTAAGTATGGAATTGCTGTACCATTGCTAGGTATATATTCAAAGGAAAAGAAGGCAAGGACACAAACAGACATTTGCACACCGATGTTTTTAGCAGCATTATTCACGATTGCTAAGAGATGGAAATAGGCAAATGTCCATCAATGGATGAATGGCTCAACAAACTGTGGTATATTCATACGATGGAATATTACATAGCTGTAAGAAAGAATTAAGTCATGAAGCATGTAATAAAGTGGATGAAACTTGCAGACATTTTGCTGAGTGAAATTAGCCAGAAACAAAGGAACAAATACTGTATGGTCTTATTAACATGACCTAGCATTAATGAGTGAACTTTGAGAGTTAAACTTGAGAACACAGGTTATCAGGAGATAGAATGAAGGTGGAGATGGGGTATTTGATGCTGAAGGATTACAGAATGTGCAATAGGATTGATTGTAAAGACCCAGAAATGGATAACACAATACGATCTGATGGTAGCACAATATTGTAAGTATATGGAAATGAAGCTGAGTGAGACTGTGGTTAAGGGACAAAGGCTGGGGGCACATATGACACCAGAATAAAAGATAGAGGATAAAGACTGAGATAGTATAACTTAGTGATGTCTAGAGAAGACAATAAGATGATTAAATGCCTCATATAGATAGTGGTGTTGAAGGCATGGCTATGTGATTATAACAGGAATTATTGTGTTTTTGTTTTTGTTTTTTTTACTTAGGTTGGATTGTATGACGTGTGAATGAAACTGTTTAAAAATAACAGAGAGAGCCTTCCATGCAGGAGACCTGGGTTCGATTCCCAGACCATGCACCCAAATAAAATAAAATGAAATAAAATGACAGAGAGATACAAGTACTGGAGGAAATATGGAGGAAGAGATGTAACTATTCACCATTGGTAGGTGTGCTGGTTTGAATCTGTTGTGTACCCCAGAAAAGCCAAGTTCTTTAATCCTCATTCAATATTGCTGGGTGGGAGTTTTTTGATTGTTTCTATGGACACGTGATCCACCCAACTGTGGGTGGTCACTTTCGATTAGATGGCTTCCATGGAGGTGCGTCTCCACCCATTCAAGGTGGGGTTCGCTTACTGGAGCCCTTTAAGATGGAATCATTTTGAAAAAAGCTTTATAGCCCATGCAGCCAGAGACGTGTGAAGATGAAGAAGGAAAACACCCCCTGGGGGAGCGTCATGAAACAAGAAGCCTAGAGAGAACTAGCAGACATCACATTGTTTGCCATGTGCTTTTCCAATTGAGAGAGAAACCCTAAGTATCATTGGCCTTCTTGAGCCAAGGTATCTTTCCCTGGATACCTTAGATTTCTATAGCCTTGCTTTAATTTGGACACTTTCACAGCCTTAGAACATGTAAACTTGCAACTTAATAAATTCTCCTTTTTAAAAGCCATCTCATTTCTGGTATATCGCATTCCAGCAGCTAGAAAACTACAACAATAGGGAAGTAGAGTGGTGCAGCCACTAGAGGGCAGTGTGATGGCTCCACAGGAGCCTAGGGGTGGAGTTGCCTCTTGATCCTACAGCCTTATAGTTAGGTGTATACTTGGAGAACAGAGAGCAGGGACACAAATGGACATTTGCACACTGGTGTTTATGGTGGCAGTGTTCATGAATTGCAATGGATGGTGGTCACCTAAGGGTACATTGACTGAAGACTGGAAGGGGGAATTGTGGTATATAAATATAATGGACTATTTGGTTGCTGCAAGAAGGAATGTGGTCATGAGGCATGCAAGTAGGTGAAGAAACTTGAGGACAGTAAGTTGAGTGAAATAAACCAGAAACAGAAAGACAAATATTATAATGTCTCACTAATATGGACTAACTATAATGTGCAAACTCTGAGAATTGAATTTGAGAGCATAGGTTATCGGGTGAAGTCCTACTGTACAGGTTCCTAGATTGTAAGCTCTTAGAGCAGTCACATCTATTCCAGAGTTGTAGCTGTTATTTCTAAATTCTGAGATGCTGAGCTGTTTGTATATAACCTGGTCATTCCATGGAACTTTGGATATCTGTGTGACACCTGAGACTCAGAGCTAGAGTCCCACAGTTATGAAAGTCAGCAGTACCCCTTACGGCAACTGTTTAAAACACTGAAAAAGTGGTCAGACTTCAATTAGAGATATGAATGGGGCTCATCTGGGTAGGACTAAGGTAAATCAGGCTCAAGGGTAAAGGACGATATTGAGTTATTTTAAAATTTCAACTTTTGTATGAGACCAAAAGGAAGGGATGTTTATTGGGGGCAAAATTTATATTTTCGGTTGCACACTATCTAATTTAACTTGTATGGTCAGCTTATTTGAACACCATAATTACATTGAACCATGAATAGGAAATGAGATCTTGTTGGTTTGTACAGGTTGGTGTGATGCCCCGATATATCGCAGAATAAATTGAGCAGAAGATTAAAAAGTATTTTCAAAGTTTCATTGAAGGACTGGGAAAAAAGGTAGAAATATTAAGCTTACCCACCTGGAGAAGACCTGATATTCTTGCAAGTACTGGGGACTGCCAATTTGATGGGATAGGCCCTTGATCTTAGGGCTTTTCTTTATGAAATTTATTACTGCAAAGGAGAAGCTAAGCCTACTTATGATTATGCCTAAGAGTTACCCCCAGAGAACTTCTTTGCTGCTCAGATGTGGCCTCTCTCTCCAAGCCAACTCCACAGGTGAACTCACTACCCTCCCCACTACATGGGACATGACTTCCAGGGGTATAAATCTCCCTGGCAACGTGAGACATGACTCTAGAGGATGAGCCTGGCCCTGCCATCATGGGAGTGAGAAAGCATTCTTGACCAAAAGGGGGAACATAAATGAAACAAAATAAAGTTTTTCAGTGGCTGAGAGATTTCAAATACAGTCGAGAGGTCTTTCTGGAGGTTATATTATGCAGTATTTAGACATCTCTTTTCAGTTTTTGGCATATTGGAGTAGTTAGAGGGAAATACCTAAAATTGTTGAACTTGAATCCAATATAGCCTTGATTCTACTACAGAGCTTTTAAGATGTGAACGTTGTCAATGTGGAGATTTTGGGACTGACACTCCCTTTATCCAGTGTATGGACAAATGAATAAGAGAGGGAAAAAAAGACAAAAATGAATAATAAACAATAGGGGGATATGGAGTGGGTTCTCAGTTTGCTAGCTGCTAGAATGTGATATATCAGAAACAGAATGGCTTCTAAAAGGGGGAATTTATTAAGTTGTAAGTTTACAATTCTAAGGCTGTGAAAATGTCCCAGTTAAAGCAAGTCTATAAAAATGTCCAAATCAAGGTATCTAGGGGATACGTTGGTTCAAGAAGGCCAATGAAGTTCAGGGTTTCTCTCTCAAATGGAAAGGCACATGACGAACATGGCAACATCTGCTAGGTTTCTCTGTAGGCTTCCTTTTTCATGAAGCTCCCCCAGGGATATATTCCTTCTTTAAAAGAAATTTTGGAAAAGACCTTCTCCAAAGGTCTCTGGCTTCATGGGCTCTGCTGTTTCTGGTGGCTCTCTCCAAAATGTTTCTTCTTTTAAAGGATTCCAGCAAAGTAATCAAGACCCACCTGGAATGGGTGGAGTCACATCTCCATCTAATCAAAGTTAATGCCCACAATTGGGTGAGTCTCATCTTTGTAGACATAATCTAATCAAGTTTCCAAATTACGGTTCTGAATAGGGATTAAAAGAAACAGCTGCCTCCACGACACGGATCAGGATTAAAACATGGCTTTTCTAGGGTACATAATCCTTTCAAACCAGCACAGAGGTTATGGAATATTGTGGGTGTTCTTTTTTACTTTTATTTTTATTTTTATTCTCATTTTTATTGTTCTTGGAGCAATGAAAATGTTCAAAAATCTATTGTGATGATTTATGATGATACTATGCACTGATTATATACTTTGGATGACTATATCTCAATTAAAAAAATCATTAAAGAAATAGTTGTGACCATTAAAGATTCTCTAGCAACAGCTTATAGAATACTCCACCAGAGCATGAGAAAAATATCAGGTAATTTTCTAGGGGACCACCTTTTATTTAAATTAAACATTGTTATTGATGTGTATAAAGTGTCTAAAGTCACATTACTCCTTGGGATCATATTCTCACTTCTAAACAAAGTTGAGTTTATCATGAAGCTCAGGTGTTAAGGCCCCTCACCTAGGCCTCTACCTGTCTTTACCTGTTGTTCTAGTTTGCTAGCTGCTAGAATGCAATATACCAGAAACGGAATGGCTTTTAAAAGGGAGAATTTAATGAGTTGCTAATTTACAGTTCTAAGGCTGAGAAAATGTCCACTTAAAACAAGTCTATAGAAATGTCCAATCAAAGGCATCCAGGGAAAGATACCTTGGTTCAAGAAGGCCGATGAAGTTCAGGGTTTCTCTCTCATCTGGAAAGGCACATGGTGAACACAGTTAGGGCTTCTCTCTTGGCTGGAAGGGCACATGGCGAATACGGCGTCATCTGCTAGCTTCCTCTCCTGGCTTCCGGTTTCATGAAGCTCCCCGGGAGGCGTTTTCCTTCTTCATCTCCAAAGGTCGCTGGCTGGTGGACTCTCTGCATCTCATGGCTACATCATTCTGCTCTCTCTGAATCTCTAATTCTCCAAAATATTTTCTCTTTTATAGGACTCCAATAAACCAATCAAGACCCACCTAAATGGGTGGAGACATGTCGTCACCTAATCCAATTTAACAACCACTCTTGACTAAATCACATCATCCAGGCAGATGATCTCATTACAGTTTCAAACATACAGTATTGAATAGAGAGTATTCTGCCTTTATGAAATGGGATTTATATTAAAACATGGCTTTTCTTAGAGGGCATACTTCCTTTCAAACCAGCACACCTGTCATTTGCATTCTTTTTCTTAAAGGTGGCCGCTGTTCTAGTTTGCTAGTTGCTGGCATGTAATATAACAGAAACAGAACGACTTTTAAAAGGAGGAATCTAATAAGCTGCTAGTTTATAGCTCTAAGGCCGAGAAAATGTCCCAATTAAAGCAAGTCTATAAAAATGTCCAAATTAAGGCACCAACAACAGGTTACCTTCACTCAAGAAAAGCTGATGAAATTCAGGCTTTCTCTCTCAACTGAAAAGGCACGTGGAGGACATGGTGACATCTGCTAGCTTTCTCTCCAGGTTTCTTGTTTCATGACGCTCTCCCGGGGGCGTTTTCTCTCTTCATTTTCAAAGGTCTCTGGCTGCATGGGTTCTGGTAGTTCTCATGGCAATCTCTTCATTCTCAAAAGGGACTCTCTCCAAAATGCTTCCTCTTTT
>PVIY010040125.1:0-22605 GCA_004026745.1 Myrmecophaga tridactyla
TCTCTCTCTCTCTCTCTCTCTCCCTCCACCGAGATCTCGGGGTGTTTGGATACCAGCGCCCACCTCTGGAGTCCCGCTGCTTTCTCCCGCCTCTCCAGGGCCCCAGAGCGCGAATGCGGCCCGAGGGGGTGGGGGGCTGCGGCACCTGCCATTTCCACAGCAGAGCTTAGAAAGGGGACGGTTAAGGGAAGCCGCACTGCTGCCGCGCAGCTAAACTGTGACAGGCGGAGTCCGAGGCCAGGAGTCCTCAGACACCTCTTCAGCCTTGGGGATTCCAAGCCTTGGGTGCTGTGGGCGGTAATTTCCAGAAACCGGGTTCTCACTACCGTTGGGTCCTTAGTACTGACTCACCCAACGCCTTCTCTCCCCCCACCAAGCCCTGGACGTTCAGCGTAGGGAGTGGAGGCTCCCGGGACCTATTCTACCTAGTGCCGGGTCGGCGGCAGGGGTCTCAAAGGAGGGGCAGGGGATGAAAGACCCCTGCTCCAGCAAGCGAGATTGGGGGACGGGGGACAGGTTAACCGAAGGGGCCTCCAAGTCTCTTTATCCCGCCCCCTGATTTCCCCTTAACCGTCGGTCAGCCGGGTACAAGGCGGCGGGCCATGCGGGGAGAGGAGAAACTCCGAAAAGCTGGCACGGTGCCTGCCTGTTATCCATTTCCTCCTGGACAACCGCCGATCCTCTCTCTTGCCCTCCACACTTCTCCAGCCCTGGCGCCCTGCCTTCTCTCCCGGGAGTGGCCCCTTGCTGGCTCCCTGTGACTGGCAAACCCTGGCAGATTTGGCGCGCCCGAGGCCAGAGCAGGCGGGACACCACTCCGATCCTCAAAAGGGAGGGCAGGCGGGGTAAGGGCGAGGCAGACTCCCTGGTCTTGGGAGGATCTGGGCCTGTGATGGGAATCCGTGTCCGCGTGGGTGGGTGAGAGTCAGATAGGGAGAGGGAGGTGACCCTCATGGTCCAAGGCCCGAGCAGGCCTATGGGGAGGTGGAAGAGAGGAAAGAAAAGCTGAAACCAGGAAGAGAGAAGGGCCGGGGCCTCTGGAGAAGGAAGGGAGGCAACGAAATGGGGTGGCAATGAGAAGCTCTTTCCTGGCATTTGATTCCACCTACCAAGCCAGTGCTTCTCACACTCTCTCAGGGAGTTCCTTTTATACAGTGTCTGCCTCGAGAACAAGGACTCTGCAAAATGCATCCCCAGTATTCGGCTCTGGGCCTGGCATCCAGCAGGTGCCCAATAATGAGTGTTTCCTGAATAGAATTGAACAGGAGGGAAGAGGATTCAGATGTGGGGGTGGTAGGGAGGAGGACAGAAGAGTTAAGAGACAGTAAGGGGAGTAGCAGTAGCGACAGTAATGTCCAATGGATATCCATCGTCAGGCTGGAGACTCAGGAGGGGCCCAAAGAGAAGAGCTGGCACACTCAGGAACCAGTTCAGAAGAGTTCTGTGTGACAGACAGTGCAGGCCCTCAGGGCAAATGGCGACGTCAGGGAAGAGGAACGCTGGAACCTGCCAGGCCCAACGGGGGCTCTGGGGCAGGGCCTGGGGGTGGCGTGGGTTCTTGAATGAGGTGGCAGCGACACTTGGGGAGCAGAACTGTGTTTGAAGAACCTCTGGAAGGCTTGGGTCCCGACCAGATGGGGGCAGGGAGTGAGGGGTAGCTGGCCTCTTGCAGGGTGGGCAAAGGCTGGGGTGTAGTGTACGTGGTTGTACACTAGCTCAATCTAGACACCGGGTTTGGGCGGTGCATTTGGAAGGTTGAGCTAAGAGCTGCGACCCAAAGCTGGGGGGGAGGGCCAAGGTGGAACCAGGAGGGCAGTACTTCCCCTCCCGCCTTAGTGCTCCCCAGTGACCAAAGCTTCTTACATTCTGGCCCCAGGACCGGGACACCTCAGCATGGAATCCTTGGTGCCTGGCCAGTGTGCCCCCCACTCGGCCAGTTAGCCCCCAGCACCCCCCAAGACCTTGGGGAGGCCTTTTCCGCCAGAACGCTGGACCTCACAGCCTGGCACCAAGTGAGTACTTCAAGTCTCCTGCGGTCCTTTGGCCCCTCCAAGACCTAGGGCCTGTGGCTACAAACCCTCCTGGCGCCTGGGCCTCCCAGGTCTCCGGGTTTAGTGGGTTAATGAGTTAGTGTGTGGATTGGAGTTGAATGAGTGCCTATGCATTTGTATGTGTCAGTGTGGGTATGGTATGTGTTTACTGATATGTATTTTTATTTGTCAGTGTGTGTCTGTCTGCCAGTGTGTGTGTGTTGGTGTATGTAGAGTGTGTGTCTATGTTTGTACCTATCAATGTGTGTGTCCGTGTGTATTTTTACTTGTTTGTTTGCTTTTTGGGAAGTGCAGGGACTGGGAATCAAACCCAGGTCTCCCGCATGACAGGCAAGAATTCTACTACTGAACTACCCTTGTGCCCCAGCCACCTCAGTGTGTATTTTTGGTGTATGTTGGTACTGTATGTGTAATAGTATATATGTAAAGGTGTGTGTGCCAGTATTATGTGTTGGTGTGTGCATCAGTGTGTATATTTCAGCACATGTCAATGTGTGTGCTTTCATAGGTGTGTACCCGTGTGTGTAGTGCGTAGGTAGGCTTTAGCTCTCTGGGCTCCAGGCTTTACATACTTCAACTCGCTCAAAGCAATGGGACAATAACTGAGAGGTGTGAATTATTACGTTCATTTCAAGACAGGAAAGAGGATTCCTTCTTTGTGGCTCTGTCCCCATCGATGAGTGGGACCAAAAGATTCCCTCCATGAAGAGGCATTGTGGACTCTCGGGCACTGTCATGAACGCATATGTTCTCTGTCTTCCATGGGGCTCCTAGAGCACAGCACAGTGTGTGGCAGTTGTCAATCAATGTTTGCTGAGTGAATAAATGAATGTGAGCATGTAAGTATGGCATTTTCATTGTCCTTAAGGAAGCTGGAGTAAGCAGCAACTTCCTGGGCCAGCAGGTGACTGTTATTAGCATGCCAATGTGTTGTTTGTGGAACCAGACTCCACAGGGAGGGGAAATGGCTATTTCTGCTAGATAGGCGTGAACCCTAATTGGAGCCAGGCTTTTGAAAGGTCAATCTGCTGTGGGGGCGGAGGGAGAGAGGAGAAGGAGGAAGACTGGAAGGAGAGGGCAGGGAGGGGGTGGGGCAAGGAGGGGAAGAGGGTAATGAAATGGGGCTAAGAGCTCAGGAAATGGCTTTGTCCGGAAACGGTGGCTTTATGAAAGGAGAAAGAGGAAAGTAGAGTTGGTCTAAGATGGAGAACAATATGAAAAGTAAGACCAGAAAGTTGGAGGAGGAGGAAAAGGTGAAGCAGAGGGAAAATGATCTGGGATCAACCAAATCCAGACTGTGCTGAGCTGACAGCATCAGAGGCTGGGTTAAGGGGCTGAGTCACAATGAACTAGTGGATTCCTTTATGCATATTACCTGCTGCTCCTGGTTTTACATTAGTTTATTACAGTGGTCCTCAAAACATGGTCTTTTGTCCAGCAGCATCACTTGGGAAGTTATTAGCAATGCAAATTCTCGGGGCCCAGCAAGCTGTTTTAACAAACCTCCAGGGAATTCTGATGCAGACTAAAGTTTGAGAACCACAGGTTCATCTGAAATTCTAGATCGGGTGGCATAGGACACAGGATGGGTAAGGTGTGGTAGGATAGGGAAGGAAAAGTTTGAAGCCTGGCCTATTGCCATTAATGACAGAACCTGGTGAATTTCTATGATGGGCAGTGTAAGAGTATGGAGTGCCTATAGTTGGGGAAAGGGTACCAAAAGAGGAGTAAAGAGGATTCCAGTAGGGAGTCTGAAGTTTTCTAAATATAAGCTTTGCCTCCTTCGCAATTTCACTTATTCATTCCACAAACATTCACTCAGCTTCTGTTGCAGGTCACCTCCTGTGCTAAGTTCCAGAGACCCAAGAAAGAATGGATGACAAGAACTCCAACTGCAACTGCAGGAAGCTCCCAGACCACCAGCCAGACCATTCCACAATCAGTAATGTTGCTCCTACTCAAAAGGAGCAAGGCCTTGGAGAGGTTGAAACTCACTGGGATAGGGAAGGCACCTCAAAGAAGGGTCATTTGAATTTGGTCTTGAAGAATGTGTAGTCTTTTATCTGTAAATCAGCCACTGGGGGTGGGGGCAGTAGCGAGAACCGCATGTGTAAAAACACAGACAATTCAAAGTCCTCAGCATGGCTGGAGCAAGTGATAGGGGTAACAAACAGTAGCTGCAAATGAGGCTAGGAGATGAGATGGGGTGAGATATGGAAGGGTTGCCTTGGCCCTGCCAAGGAGTTTAGACTTTATGCCCCAACGAAGAAGATCTCAATCTGTGTTTCAGGGACAGTGCTTACTTAGTGCCTGGAACTGTGCCCGGCACAGTGCCTGTCCTTATGGAACATCCTGCCTGGTGATGTCCCTTGAGGTGGACATATGAGTTCTGCTTCTAAAATGGAAAAACCACAGTATTTTCCCATTTTAAACAAAATCAGTTAATATGTAACAATTTCTCTATTTTAAGTTTTTAAATCATAAATCTTTCCTAAATGTTTGACAGATGCCCCCGCTTATCTGATAGCAAGCAACAAAATAAATAAACAAGTAGAGCAAATGAATATTAAGTAGACAGTTCCAGGACTACGCATGCTTAATTCAACAGTTTATTTTTTCATGGACATCTGTGCTTGCGGCTATGATTTTATATTGCACACCCATAATGTAGCCATATTTTCTGCTAGCAAAAGTGTTCTGATTTTATTTCATATGGTGTGGTTTAATATATCAATTACTTCATGTCATTCTGGAAAGTGCACCATGACATCCAGCTGCTGTGTAGCCTGAACCAGTTGGAGAAACTGTCCCTCCAATTGTGAAGAGCTGCTGAAGGGCTTTGAGCTTGGGGAGTGACATGAACATATTTGCAATTTAGAAAGGTCACCCTGGCTCCAGCTTGGAGAAAGGACTGGATCAGAGGAAGATTAAAGCAATTAGGACTTTAAAGAGTTAGGACGCTGTTGTAGAAATTCAGGCAAGAAATTATGGTGACAGTTACATGGGAGTGGAATGGCACAGAAGAAATAGAATCAGCATTAAAAGGGACCGCCACATTAAGGGCCTTGTGTGCCAGGCTAAGGATGCTAAAGTTCCAACCTGTAGGGAATAAAGAGCCTTTGAAACCATATTTCTTAGTGGGTGGTACCTGAATCAGCTGCCTCAGAATCCCTCTAGTGCTTCTTGCAGATGCAGAGGCGTAGACCCCATCTCTGACCTGCCACATCAGCATCACTATATGGGAAAAGAAATAGGAGTGTGTAACATGCTGTTCTAGTTTGTAAGCTGCTGGAATGCAATATATCAGAAACAAATTTATTGTGTTGCAAGTATACAGGTCTAAGGCTGTGAAAATGTCCAAATTAAAGCAAGGCTATAGAAATGTCCAATCTAAGGCATCTGGGAAAAGATACCTTGATTCAAGAAGGCCGATGACATTCAGAGTTTTTCTCTCTCAACTGGAAAGGCACATGTCGTACATGGTGACATCTGCTAGCTTTCTCTCCAGGCTTCTTGCTTCATGAAGCGCCCTCGGAGTCGTGTTCCTTTTTCATCTCCAAAGGTCTCTGGCTGTTTGGGCTCTCGTGGCTCTTTCCAAAATGGTTCCCTCTTAAAGAGCTCCAGTAAGCAACCCCACCTTGAATAGGTGGAGACATAATTCCATGGAAACCATCTAATCAAAAGTTACCACCCACAGTTGGGTGGGTCACATCTCCATAATCAAAAAGCTCCCACCCAGCAATATTGAATGAGGATTAAGGGACATGGCTTTTCTGGGGTCCACCACAGATTCAAAGTGGCACACATGCTCTCCAAGTGATTCTGAGGCACATGAAGAACTAATTGAATGTGAACAAGATTAGAGACAAGAAGACTAGTCAGGCTACTCCTAGGCTGGCTTTACACATTGGGAGAAGCCAAAATTCAAAGCAAGGCTGAGCTTACCATCCACATCATAGTATATTAGTCATTTTTATTTTATTTTATTTATTTATTTATTTATTTATTTTTACATGGGCAGGCACCGGGAATCGAACCCGGGTCCTCTGGCATGGCAGGCGAGCATTCTTGCCTGCTGAGCCACCGTGGCCCGCCCACTAGTCATTTTTAAACCCTGGTTTGTACACACTGATTTAGACAAATAATACAATTTTGTATTTCCCTTAATAACTCTTGCTTGCCAAAATTCGTCTTCGGCAGTCTCCCCCAGGGTCATAGAGTTCATCTAAAATGTGCATTCCTATAAATGTGTTGTGCTCCTACTAGGTCACTACACTAGGCACTTTGAGAGGAATAAAGAAATATAAGATACAGTTTCTGTTCTTAACTTATTGTCTGACTGGGGAGACTAGATATATATATACACTAAAAGTCAAAAGGCAAATACCAAATATATTATAAGGCAGTATCCAACATGTGGCATACACAACAAATGCCAATGTTCTATTTCTGATGATGGTTATGTGAGTGTTTGCTTTAAATATGTTGATTTTGATGTATCTTCATGCTTTTGGTATTCTTCTCTTATGTGTGTTATATTTCAGAAGAAAAAAAAGGTTTAAAAAGGGCATTGAGTTCTGTGGGTTGTGTGGGATTCATCAACAGCCCATAAACATGGTGTAGAATCTAGAAAAATAAGATCTCTACCCAGTGGTCTTGCAATCCTCCACAGACACATCACAAAGACTGTGAGAAGATTGAAACAAGAAGACACAAAGAATGGAAAAAGATGGTAATGGCACTTTACTGAGACGCTGGCTTCACCATCACCATCATTAGTCATTGATTGACTAAGACGAGGTCTCTGTTTTGAATCAATCTCTCAACACTTTGCATTTATCAATTTATCTTTCTGCACACACTCACACACACACACATGCACACATCCATCTCATTCCAAAACAGACGTTATGGATTAACAAGCTAGCAATAGAACATCAGGATCAAAGAAAAAGAGAATTCAAATATGCTATTTCCGTTGGGTTGATCTAATTGGTGTGATTAAGCTTTAAATATAATTTTTAGCTTTCTGGAAGCCGTGACAAAAGGAAAAGTACTAGCTGGCGTAATTTTATGTATCTCCTATATATATAGAGGTCACTCAGTGATTCATTAATCTAACTAACATTGATTGAGTACCTACTGTGTATCAAGCCTTGAACTAGGTGCTGAAGATTAATGGTGAGCAAAAACAAACTTGGTTCCTGCCTTCGTGGAGCTTACAGTCGAGTAGAGAAGACAGATAACAATCCAATAATCACACACATAAATGTAAAAACACCACTGTAATAAAAGCAGTGATGCAATTTATCTCAGTAAACTTGCTTTAAACAAAACAATGAAGCAGATATTTACAGTGCTCTGAGAGCCTTTAATGAGGGGGACAGCAGATCTGACTTAGTTTAGCATGTCAGTATAGGAGGCTTCATGAAAGAAATGATACTTCAATTGAGATTTGAAGATTAAGTAGGATTCAGCAAGGTAAAGGAAGAATGGGCAAGGGAAGACTATGCGTGAAGTCTCCATTCAAGAAAAAGAAAAAAGGCTGGAGTATAGGGGAAGCAGAAATGGCATGAAATGAAATGGCATGAAATGAGGCTGCAGGAGTGGGCAAAGCAAGATCATGCAGGACCCTAGGCTATTGTAGGAGTGTGTTGTTTTATCCTAAGAGCAATGGGAAGCCATTGAGGGTTTTACGACAGCAGTGTCTTAAATCAGTGTGACGTAATCAGATTCATATTTCAGAAGGTTCACTTGGCTTTGGTGTGAAGAGCAGACTGACAGGAAGAAAGAGTGGAGGCAGGAAGACCAATTAGGAGGATATTGCAGTGGTCCAGGTGAGACATCATAGAGGCTTGTATTAGGGTGTTGGGAAGAGAAATTATTTTGGAGATATTTAGAAGGTAAAGAGAACCCAGATAGGGTGATGTGGGGATGAGAAAGACAGAGATGTCAAGATGTTGCCTAGGTTTCTGGCTGATGTGGTAGTGCATTTTAATGAGGTGGGGAACCCTGGAGAACCTCCAATTTGAGAAAGAGGGAGAAAGCCCTTGGCTCCAATTTGTGATATATTGAGATTGAGATGCTTCTGATACATTAAAGGTGAAGCTGTCAAGTATGCAGTTGGAGCTCAGATGAGAGGCCAAGGCTGGAAATATAAATCTAGAAGTCATTAGTGTAAAAGAGGTATTAAACCCATGAGAATGGATGAAATTACCTAGGAGGAGGGGAGAGGAGGGGACGGGAGGGAAAGTTATCGAAGGAAAGAGAAAGGAAGAGAAGAGAGGATGATTCCTAAAAAACACCAACATTTGGAGATGAAAAACGGGGGGGAAGAACCCGAAAAGTGAACTGAAAAGGAACAACTAGAAAGGTTGGAGATAAAAACAGAATCGTGTGTCACCGAAACCCAAGGACCAGAGGATTTCAAGAAGAAAGTAATGGCCAACTGTATACTGCCAAGAGGTTGGGGGAAGGTAAGTGTAAACCTTCCATAGAATTTAGGGTTCTGGATGTCATTGAACTTAGCAAGAGCTGTTTCAGCAGAGTGGTGGTGGCAGAAAACAGCTGAAGTGTACTGAAGAATGATTTTGAAATGAGTAAATGGATTGGATCCAGAAAGTATTCTCAATTTAAAGAAGTTTGTGAAGGAAAAGACAGAAATGGTAAGGTAGCTGGAGACGGATGTAGGGATTGCACGTTCTTTAAGGATGAGAGACTTGAGAATGTTTAAATGTAGTTGGAAAGGACAGAGGTGAGAAGTAGCTACTGAATATGCACAATGTTGTTCTGGTAAATGTTTAACCACTACCTCTCCAAGAAAAATATAACAACCCTGATATGCAATATTTGCTGATTCTTGTGGTGTAAATACTCTCACTGTGGCTGATTAAAAACTATCGATGTGAATTCTCAATCCTTGCAAGCAAGCATACCACCGAAAAAATAAAGAAGGACTGAAATTTTCACATTTATGGGCCAACTGTATTTTCTGTTTTGTGAATTTACTGTACATGTCCTGTGCCTACTTTTCTTTAAATTGTGAAATCTTTACACACACATTCTATACATGGTGTACTAATGATGCCTCACAATATAATCACCTAGTTTCATGTTCATTACCATGATCATTTTTTAGAACATTTGCACCACTCCAGAAAAAGAAATGAAAAGAAAAAACCTTTGCTTATTTTTTAAAATATATATATTTATTGAGAAATATCCACACACAAGCAGTCCAACCATACTGTATAATCAACAGCTCACAATATCATCACATAATTGTGTATTCTTCACCATGATCATTTTTAGAACATTTGCATCACTCCAGAAAAACAAATAAAAAGGAAAAAAAACTCGTACATCCCATACCCCTTACCCCCCCCTCATTGACTCACAGTATTTCAATCTACCCAATTTTTGCTCTTTATCTTCCCCTATTATTTATTTAAGTTTTATCCTTTTTTTTTAAAACTCATCTGTCCATACCCTGGATAAAAGCATCAAACACAAGGTTTTCACAATCACACAGTCACACTGAAAGCTATATGGTTATATAGTCTCCTTCAAGAATCAAGGCTACTGGAACAGTTCAACAGTTTCAGGTACTTTCCTCTAGCCACTCCAATACACCATAAACTAAAAAGGATATTCTATATAATGCATTAAGATATCCCACCCCCCCCCACCCCGACTCTATTTGAAATCTCTCAGCCACTGGAACTTTATTTTGTCTCATTTCTATCTTCCACCTTTTAGTCAAGAAGTCTTTCTCATTCACATCCCTGGGAGTCATTTCCCACATAGTGGGGGAAGGCAGTGAGTTCCAAAATCTTCCCCTTATCCATTTAAAAAGCTGTTCCAACATGTTTGGTTATTTGCAAACCGCAGCAGCACCCCACTTCTCCAGTACCAAAATCTGTTCTAGTTTGCATGCTACTGGAATGCAATGTACCAGAAACAGAATGGCTTTTAAAAAGGGGAATTTATTAAGTTGGAAGTTTACGTGTTCTAAGGCTGTGAAGATGTCCAAATTAAAGCAAGGCTATAGAAATGTACAATCTAAGGCATCCAGGGAAAGATATCTTGGTTCAAGAGGGCCAATAACATTCAAGATTTTTCTCTCAACTGGAAAGACACATGGTGAATGTGGCAACGTCTGCTAGCTTTCTTTCCAGGCTACTTGTTTCATGAAAACGCCCCCAGGGGCATTTTCCTTCTTCATCTCTAAAGGTCTCTGGCTGGTGGACTCTGCAGTACTCATGACTCTAAAAAGGATTCCCTCCAAACTGTTTCTTCTTTTAAAAGATTCCAGTAAACCAATCAAGACCCACTTGGAATGGGTGGAGTCACATCCTCTAATCAAAAGTTAATTTATACCCACAATCGGGTGAGTCATATCTCCATGGGAACAATCAAAAATCTCCCTTAGAGTCGAGAGGTTATCCTGGAGGTTATTCTTACGCATTAAATAGATATCACCCTTTTAGTTAAGGCATAACAGAGAGCCTGGAGGGAACTGCCTAAAAATGTAGAGCTGTGTTCCAGTAGCTATGTTTCTTGAAGATGATTATATAATGATATAGCTTTAGCAACGTGACTGTGTGATTGTGAAAACCTTGTGTCTGATGCTTCTTTTATCTACCTTATGAACAGATGAGTAAAACATATGGATTAACAACAAATAAATAATGGGGGAACAAATGTCAAAATAAATTTAGTAGATTGAAATGCTAGTGATCAATGAATGGGAGGGGTAAGGGGTATGGTATGTATGAATTTTTTTTCTGTTTTTTTATTTCTTTTTCTGAACTGATGCAAATGTTCTAAGAATGATCATGATAATGAATATACAACTATGTGGTGAAAAAAATGTTCATTTTGTATGTTGATTGGTTTTATTAATAAAAAAATTAAAATAAAATTTAAAAAAAAAAAAAGCTCCCAGCCAGCAAATTTGAATGAGTATTAAAGGACATGGCTTTCCTCCCCACTACGTGGGACATGACATCCAGGGGTGAAAATCTCCCTGGCAATGTGGAAGAGGACTCCCAGGGATAAATCCAGACCTGGCACTGGGGGATCAACAATTACATGCTGATGAAATGGGGGAAAGAAGTATAATTAATAAAGTATCAGTGGCAGAATGAGTTCAAATAGAGTTGAGAGGCTACTCTGCAGGTTGCTCTTACACAAGCTTCAGGTAGACCTTGCTACCTATCATAACCTGCCAACCCCCAATCAGGACCATTCCAGCCAATCCTAAAGAACACCTAGGGCAATATATAAGATTCCACAGGGTTCCAGGCACTAGAGTAACTTTCCAGAAACCTACAACCTCCAGATGGGTCCCTGGTCCAGATAAGTCCTGAAACCTAGCCCAGGCTCTCCAGAACATCAGATAGTTCCATCTCCCTACCCCATATTAGTGACAGACCCTTCCAATATCAAAAATTGAGAATTGCCATAGCCCAAACAAACATAGCCCAATGAGAGATATGGAAAGATCAAAGGTGATGGTGGAATTATACATAGAAGATAGGACTTAACAAATGAATATGAAAACTGAATCATTAAATTGATATCTTTCTTATTTACTTTTTTTTTTTTTTTAACACGGGCAGGCACTGGGAATCAAACACTGGTCTCCAGCATGGCAGGTGAAAACTCTGCTTGCTGAGTCACTGTAGCCTGCTATGATATCTCTTTTAGTCTCCAGTATTTTAGAGCAGCTAGAAGTAAAAACTTAAAATTATGAAATTGTAACCCATGTCAAAGTCTGAAATATGTTCTACAACTAATTGTGGTGCTATGCTTGGAAATTTATAGCTTTTTTATATATATGTTATTGCTCACAAAAAAAAGAAGGAAAAAGAAAGTCTATTGTGATAAAAACATATTAAGCCCTTTAACCTCCTACATTTTGGAGTAACTAGAAGGAAAAATATGAGAGGATTGTATGGTAGCCCATGACAAACTCTGGGATCCATCTTGTAACTACTTTTTTGTTTGCATGTTTGTTTTGCTTTTATTGTAATATTTCTTAAACACTTTTTTAGGTAATATGTTAAACTATTTTAGCACTTCACTTTTTTTTTTTAATTTAGGAAACATAACCACATACAGACACAAACATTCTTACCATATGATCATTCCATTCTTGTTATATAATCAATAACTCACAATATCATCACATGGTTGTATATTCATCATCATGAACATTTCTTAGAACATTTGCATCAATTCAGAAAAAGAAATAAAAAGAAAACAGAAATAAATTAATACATACCATACCCCTTACCCCACCCTTTCATTGATCACTAGTATTTCAATCTACTAAATTTATTTTAACATTTGTTCTTCCTATTGTTCATTTATTTTTAATCCATATGTTTTACTCATCTGCCCATAAGGTAGATTAAAGGAGCATCAGACACAAGGTATTCACAATCACACAGTCACATTGCAACAGCTATATCATTATACAATCATCTTTCAGAAACATGGCTACTGGAGCACAGCTCTACATTTTCAGGCACTTCCCTCCAGCCTCTCTATTATACCTTAGCTAAAAAGGTGATATTTGTATAATGCCTAAGAATAACCTCCAGGATAACCTCTTGACTCTGTTTGGAATCTCTCAGCCATTGACACTTTATTTTGTCTCATTTTGTTCTTCCCCCTTTCGGTCAAGAAGGTTTTCTCAATCCCTTGGTGCTGAGTCCCAGCTCATTCTAGGATTTCTGTCCTACGTTGCCAGGAAGGTCCACACCCCTGGAAGTCATGTCCCACGTAGATAGGGGGAGGGTGGTGAGTTTGCTTGTTGTGCTGGCTGGAGAGAGAGGCCACATCTGAGCAACAAAAGAGGCTCTCTTGGGGGTGACTCTTAGGCCTAATTTTAAGTAGACTTGACCTACCCCCTGTGGGGTTAAATTTCATATGAACAAACCCTGTAATCACTTTTTGAAGAGTGCTTTGAAAACTATTGCTTTTTTCTTTCTTTGCTTTGTATATATGTTACACTATACAATAAAAAAAGTTAAAAAAATAAAAAACAAAATGATTGCTAAAAAAAAATCACAGAGCTTTGCAATACAGTGCCCCTTAATGTAAACCACAGACTAGTTAATAGTGCAATTATAAAAATGTTCTTTCATCAATTGTAACAAATGTACAACATCAATGCAAGGTGTTTATAATAAAATAATAGGGTGGTATATGAGAACTCTGTATCTTATGCATGATTTTTCTGTAAGCCTACAATTTCTCTAATAAAAAATTTTAAACAACAACAACAAAAAGGACATGGCTTTTCTGGGGTCCACAACAGATTCAAACCAGCACACTGGGGTATGGAGACATTTCTTATTTTTGCTGTTGATTTGTAGCCCTCCACTTTGCTGTATTCATTTTGTAGCATTGTAGCTGATTTTCAGCATTTTCTATATATTGGTTACTATCATCTGCAAATGAGGAAATTATTATTCCTTTCCAATTTAGCTTACTTTTATTTCTTTTATTGTATAATTTTTCTGTAAATAAATTGTAATATGTTAAATAAAAAAAGAACTATCCAGGCAGGTTGATATAGATGTTGTCTTACATTAAATTAGTGTCTAGACACGATAAACCTCTATGCCTAGAATACATACACTATTATCCTTTACCCTATATTATGATGTACCTCAGTTCCTACCAGGTCGGCTTGTTTTTATTTCTAATTGAAGCCTGATTTCTTTTTTGGTTACTTTAACAATTGCTGTATGTAGCAATGCTTACTCTCAGAGCTGCAGAATTCCAACTCTGAGTATTAGTATCACAGAGGTATCCAATGTTCCAGTAAAATACCAGCTTATACACATACAGCACAGTGTCTCAGAATCTATAAAAACACAATTCCGGCTTAACGTGACTGGTATAAGAGTTTATAATCCAGGCTCCAGTCTTCTTATAAGTATTTTCTAAAAGAGACCATAGTATATTTATTCTTTTTTTCTGACTTAATCTGGACAACACAACATCCCCAAGATTCATTCACTTTGTTGCATAACTCACGACCTCACTCTTTTTTGTAGTCATACAATAGTCCATCATATGTATACATCAGAATTCACCATTTTGCTTCTCAGTCATTGTGCCCTTTGGCTCCCTCCATCTATTGGGTATCATGAATAATGTCCAAAATAAACAATCCAATCTTTCTGTTTGTTTAATGACAGCCATTCTTATGGGTGATGTGATATCTCATTGTAGTCTTGATTTGCATTTCCCTTAAAGCTAATTGTCATGGTCAGGTTCATGTGTCAACTTGGCCAAGTGGTGGTACCTGTTTGTCTGTTTGGGCAAGTGCTGGCCTGTCTGTTGCAAAGAGGGCACTTCATAGAATTAAATCGTGATTATGTTGGCTGCATCCACAGCTGATTCCATTTGTAATCAGCCAAGGGGAGTGTCTTCTGCAATGAGTGATGCTCAATCTAATCACTGGAAGCCTTTTAAGGAGGATTCAGAAAAGACAGGCTCTCTTCCTGCTTCGGCTGGCGAGTCTCTCCTGTGGAGTTCGTCCAGACCCTCCATCGGAATCTTCTGCTTCACAGCTTGCCCTGCAGATTTTGGACTCTGTGTTCCCACGGTCACGTGAGACACTTTTATAAATTTTATATTTGCGAGGGTTCCCTCTTGATTCTGTTGCTCTAGAGAACCCTAACTAATACACTAAATGAAGATGGGCCTCTCTTCATGTGCTTTTTAGCCATTTATATTTGCTTTTGGGAGAAATGTCTATTCAATCCTCACTCAGTTGTATAATCATCAGCACCCTCAATTCTTGACAGTTGTCATTGGTCCAGAGAGACAAAGGACTGATAAGCACAGCTTCACTAGATATCAAATCTAAACCTCCCCTATCTCTTGCCCCCCCCACCCCAGTTAGTTAGCCCTAGTATTGCTGTGGTCCTGTTGATGTCTTCCAGTTAACTATAGGCTATAGCGTATAATATTAGTTTTCCCACATACCCCTCTATTGTTGACTCTTTGTACAAGATCAAGCCTTTGAAATAGTTTATGTAAGAACTTATTTATAATTGTAGAGTTAATCAGTGGGATACATGACTCTATACAACCCCTTTCAATCGTAGTCACTTTCCATATAGCAATGTTACTTGTTACCCCACTAATGAACTACTGTCACTAATATCTGTTCTCTTACACTTAAGTTCAACCTCATTGGGTAACCATTCACTCATGCCTAGCTTCTATGGGTCTCTAAATCCCCTATAATCTACTTTGTAATCCTCTGAATTTACCTTTCCTGGAATCATAATAGCGAAATAATATAGTACCTATCCTTCTGTGTTTGGCTTATTTCACTCAGCATTATATCCTCAAGTTTCATCCATGTTGTCATATGCTTTATGAAAACATTTCATATTTTTTGTCTCACTGCTGCATAATATTCCATCATATGTATATTCCACATTTTGTCAATCCACACATCTGTTCGTAGGCACATGGATTGTTTCCATTTTTTGGCAATTGTAAATAGTGCCTCTATGAACGTTGGTGTGAAAATATCTGTTCATGCAACTGCTTTCAGCTCTTCTGGGTATATACCTATTATTGGAATTGCCAAGTCATAGGGTAACTCAATATTTTATTTTCTAAGGAACCACCAAACTGTTGTTGTCCAAAGTGGCTGTACATTTTCACAAGTAGCAAATTAGTGTTCTAATTTCTCCACATCCTCTCCAACATTTATAGTTTTCTCTTTGTTTAATAACAGCCATTCTTATAGGTGTGAGATAGTATCTCATTGTAGTCTTGATCTGCAGTTCCCTTCTACCCAATGAAAATGAATATCTCTTCATGTGCTTTTGAGGCATCTGTATTTGCTCTTCAGAAAAATGCCTATTCATATCTTTAGCCCATTTTATAATTGGGTTGTTTGTTCTTTTGTTGTTATTATATAATTTCTTTCTGTTAAGAAGGTTATCAAACCTTTATCTGATATGTGGTTTCCAAATACTTTCTCCCATTGGGTTGGCTTCCTGTTTACCCTTTCAACAGAGTCCTTTGGAGCATAGAAGCTTTTGATCTTGAGGAGTTCTCAATTGCTTGTGCTTTGGATGTAAAGTTTAAAATGCTACCTCGTAATCCAATAACACATTGAAAGAATTATATACCATGACCAAGCAGGGTTTATACCAGGAATCTAAGGATGGTTCAGCACAAGAAAGTCAATTAATGTAATATAGCACACTAACAAATTGAAAGGGAAAAATCACATGATCATCTCGATTGATGCTGAAAAGGCATTCGACAAAATTCAACATCCTTTTCTGATAAAAACACTTCAAAAGGTAGGAATCAAAGGTAACTTCCTCAATATGATGAAGGGCATTTATGTCAAACCCATAGCCAGCATCATATTTAATGGAGAGAGATTGAAAGCTTTTCCCCTAAGATCAGGAATGAGACAAGAATGCTGTTCTAGTTTGTTAGCTGCCAGAATGCAATATACCAGAAACAGAATGGCTTTTTAAAAGGGGAATTTAATAAGTTGCTTTTAATAGTTCTAAGGCCACGAAAACGTCCCAATTAAAACAAGTCTATAGAAATGTCCAATGAAAGGCATCCAGGGAAAGATACCTTGGTTCAAGAAGGCCAATGAAGTTCAGGATTTCTCTTTCAAGTGAGAAGGCACATGGCGAACATAGTCAGGGCTTCTCTCTTGGCTGGAAGGGCACATGGTAAACACAGCGTCATTTGCTAGCTTTCTCTCCTGGCTTCCTGTTTCATGAAGCTCCCTGGGAGGCATTTTTCTTCTTCATCTCCAAAGGTAATGGACTCTCTGCTTTGTGGTGCTGCAGCATTCTCTGCTCTCTCTGAATGTCCTGGCTTTCTCTCTTGTTGTTCTCTTTTATAGGATTCCAGTAAACTAATCAAGACCCACCCAAATGGGTAGAGACATGTCTTCCCTAATCCATCTTAACAACCACTCTTGATTGAATCACATCTCAGGGAGATGATCTAATTACAGATTCAAACATACAGTGCTGAATAAGGATTAGAAGAAACGGCTGCCTTTACAAAGTGGGATTAGGATTAAAACATGGCTTTTCTAGGGTACATACATCCTTTCAAACCGGCACAGATGCCCTCTGTCACCACTATTAGAAGTTCTAGCTAGACCAATCAGTCAGGAAAAAGAAATAAAAGGCACCAAATTGGAAAGGAAGAAGTAAAACTTTCATTATTTGAAGATGCTATGATACCATACTTGGAAAATCCTGAGAAATCTTCAAAAAAAGTTACTTGAGCTAATAAATTCAGCAAGATGGCAGGATATAAAATTAATGTGCAAAAATCAGTAATGTTTCTATACACAAGCAATGACCTAACTGAGGAGTCGATTAAGGAAAAAATTCCATTCAAAATAGCAACTAAAAGCATCAGGTATCTAGGAATGAACTTAACTAAGGATGTAAAGAACTTGTACACAGAAAACTACATAACATTGCTAACAGAAATTAAAGAGCTAAATATGTGGAAAGACACTCCCTGATCATGGATAGGAAGATTAAATTTTAGCTAAGATGTCAATTCTACCCAAACTGAGCTACAGATTCAATGTAGTACCAATAAAAATTCCAACAGCCTATGTTGAAGACTTGGAAAAGCTAGTTACCAAATTCATCTGGAAGGGAAAGAGACCCCAAATAGATAAAAGCATTCTAAAAAAGAAGAATGAAGTGGCAGGATTAACACTCCCTGATTTAAAACTTATTATAAAGCTACAGTGGTCAAAACAGCATGGTACTGGTACAAAGATAGAAGTATTGTCCAATAGAATCAAATAAAGAGCATAGAAATAGACCACCAAATCTATGGTCAAGTCATCTTCAACATGGTCCCAAATCCGCTGAACTGGGACAAAATAATCTTTTCAATAAATGGGTATGGGAGTACTGGATATCAATAGCCAAAAGAATGAAAGAGGACCCTTACCCTATACCCTATACAAAAATTAACCCAAAGTGGATCAAACACCTAAATATAAGAACCATTATCATAAGGCTGCTAGAAGAAAATGTAGGGAAACGTCTTCAAGACCCAGTAATAAGAGGTAGCTTCCTAAACTTTACATCTAAAGCACAAGCAACAAAAGAAAATGGTGTTCTAGTTTGCTAGCTGCTGGAATGCAACACACCAGAGATGGATTGGCTTTCAATAAAAGGGGATTTATTTAGTTACTGTATAGTTCTTCAGAGGAAAGGCAGCTAACTTTCAACTGAGGTTCTTTCTTACGTGGGAAGGCACAGGGTGATCTCTGCTGGCCCTCTCTCCAATCCTCTGGGTTCCAACAACTTTCCCCAGGGTGATTCTTTTCTGCATCTCCAAAGGCCTGGGCTGAGCTGCGAGTGCTGAGATGAGGTATGCTGAGCTGCTTGGGCTGTGCTATGTTGTGCTCTCATTTAAGCACCGGTCAATTAAATCAAACATCATTCATTGCAGCAGGCACGCCTCCTAGCTGACTACAAATGTTGGCGCAGATGTGGAGAAATTGGGACACTTATGCACTGATGGTGGCAATGTATAGTGGTACAGCTACTATGGAAGACAGTTTGGCAGTTCATCAGGAAATTAAATATCGAGTTGCCCTATGACTTTGCAATACCACTACTCAGTATATACCCAGAAGAGCTGAAAGCAGTGACACAGACAATTTGCACACCAATGTTCATAGCAGCATTTTTCACAATTGCCAAAAGATGTAAACAATCCAAATGTCCATCAACAGACAAGTGAATTAACAAAATGTGGCATAAACATATGATGGAATATTATGCAGCAGTAAGATGAAATGACGTCCTGAAGCATATGACAAGTTGAATGAGCCTTGAGGACATAATGCTGAGTGAAATAAGCCAGACACAAAAGGATAGATACTGTATGACTCCACTTTTATAAACATAGTAAAGGTAAAATTGGAGGCTTATAATACACAATATAGGGGACTTAGAGATACACAGAAGCTAGAGATGGGTGAACAGTTAGCTAATGAGGTTAAACTCCAATGTAAGGGAATAGATAGAAGTGAAGGTGGTCCTCTAGTGGGTCTACTAGTAATGTTCTAGAGACCTATGTGTCCCACTGATTAACACTACAAATATAAATAAATTCTTACATGAACTACTTCAAAGGTATGATTCTTGTACAAAGAGTGTTTAAGTTCAGGGTACAGGGGGGAAACTGCTATTGCATACTATGGGCTATGTTTAACAGGAGTACATCAGCAGTACTACAGCAAAACCAGGGGCAAATAATGGGGGAGAGGGACAAGATTAAGGGGAGGTTTAGGTTTCCTCTGTTTTTTTTTTTTTTTCCATCAGCCCCACCCCCTCCCTGCCAGGGCAAAATTTCCTAGTTCCTTTAGAGTTTATTCCAGGTGTATCTGTGCTGGGGGCCTGTTTTCAGTAATCAGAATTTCTTCATTAATTCCGCTATTGGAGTTTGGTTTAGCTAAACCCTTTCCACTAGTAAAGTGTTTCCTTTCCCTTCAGGGAACCAGCGTGCTGTGCCCATGGGGGATGGGCACTGGTCTCCACAACTTGGGGGACTTAGAGTTCTGTGTAGGATCTCAGCCATTCCACCTGGTCCAGCCTGTTGTGTGGTCACTTATGTTCCCCTAGCAGTTATTCTGTACTGTTTCTGGCTATTTACTAGCTGCTCTGGAGGACAAACAAAATTCCACATCTCACCATGCCACTATCTTCAATACCATGCTGTCTTGACCACTGTGGCATTATAATAAGTTCTGAAGTCAGGAGATGTTAATCCTCCTACTTTATTCTGCTTTTCTCAGGTATCTTCAGCTATTCGAGGTCTCTTTTCTTTCCAATTAAATTTGATAACAAGCTTTTCGAAGTCTTCAATGTAGGTTCTTGGAATTTTTATTAGTATTACATTAAATCTGTAGATCAATTTGAGTAGAATTGATATCTTGATGACATTCAACCTTCATATCCATGAGCAGGGAATGTGTTTCCATCTATTTCGATCTTTGATTTCTTTTAACAATGTTTTGTAGTTTTCTGTGTATAGGTCCCTAACATCTCCAGTTAAGCTTATTCCTCAATATCTGATTCTTTTAGTTACTATTTTGAATGGAATTCTTTCCTTAACTGTATCCTCAGTTAAGTCTACTTGTGTATAGAAACATTAGTGATTTTTGTACATTAATCTTGTATCCCACCACTTTGCTGAATTTGTTTCTATGCTCAAGCAGCATTGTTGTAGATTTCTCAGTATTTTCCAAGTATAGGATCATGTTTTCTGCAAATAATGAAAATTTTACTTCTTCCTTTCCAACTTGGAGCCTTTTATTCCTTTCTCCTGCTTGCTTACTCTAGCTAAAACTTCGAATACAATGGTAAATGATAGCAGTGGCAATGGGCATTCTTGTCTCATTCTGGATCTTAAAGGGAATGCTTTCAGACTCTCACCATTGAGTTTGATGCTGGCTACAGGTTTTTCATATATGCCTTTTATGATATCAAGGAAGTTTCCTTTGATTTCTACCTTTTGAAGTGGCTTTATCAGAAGAGCGTGCTGAATTTTGTTGAATGCTTTTTCAGCATCAGTTGATATGGTCATGGGATTTTTTCTTTCGATTTATTGATGTGCTGTATTACATTGATTTTCTTATATTGAACCACCCTTGCATTCCTAGTATAAACCTCACTTGGTTGTTACGTATAATTCTTTTACTGTATCATTGGATTTGATTTGCTGGTATTTTCTTGAGAATTTTTGCCTCTATGTTCATTAGGGAAATTGGTCTGTAGCTTTTCTTTCTTGTAGTGTCTTTATCCAATTTGGTATTTCCTTTCTTGTAGCATCTTTATCCAATTTGGTATTAGATTGATGTTAGTTTCATAAAATGAGTTAGGTAGCATTCCTCTTTCGTCAATTTTTTGGAAGACTTTGAGCTAAATTTGTATTAGTTCTTTTTGGAATGTTTGATAAAATTCCACTGTGGAGCCATTTGGCTCTGGGCTTTTCTTTGTAGGAAGATTTTTGATGACTTTACTTGAATCTCTTTACTTGTAATTGGTTTGTTGAGATCTTCTATTTCCTCTCAAGTCACTGTAGGTACTTTGTGTATTTCTAGGAATTATTCACTTCATCCAAATTGTCTAGTGTGTTGGTGTAGAGTTGTTCATAGTATCTTCTTATGATATATGTATATATTTGGAGGGGGTGCATGGGAATCAAACCCATGTCTCCTGCATAGAAGGCGAGCATTCCACCACTGAACAACCCGTGCATCCTCTTATGATATTTTAAATTTCTTTAGGATCCATGATAACAACGCCCCTCTAATTTCTTATTTGGTTTATTTGCATTCTCTTTCTTTTTTTCTTTGCCAGTCTATCTAGGAGTCCATCATTTTTTTTGAGTTTCTCAAGAACTAACTTCTGGTTTTGTGGATTCTTTCTATTGTTTTTTGTTCTCTAGTTTGTTTATTTCTGCTTTAATCTTTGTTATTTCTTGTCTTGTTTGTGCTTTAGGGTTGGTTTGCTTTTCCTTCTCTATCCCCCTCAGGTGAGTGGTTAAGTCCTCGATTTTTGCTCTTTCTTTTTTTTTTTAATATAGGCATTTAAGGCAATAAATTTCCCTCTCATAACTGCCTTTGCGCATCCCATAAATTCTGATACATTGTATTTTCATATTCATTTGTCTCCAGATATTTACTTATTTCTCTAGCAATTTCTTCTTTGACCCACTGATTACTTAAGAGTGCATTGTTTAAAAATTTATATTTTGACTAGTGCATTTCTTAATATAACTTATGTACATAGCTTGATTGAACACCATAAGTACTTGGAATCTCAGGTAGGACATGAGATTTTTTTTTTTTTTAACAGCTTTATTAAGGTATAATTGACATACAATAAATTGCCTGAGATGGTCAATTTCATGTGTCAACTTGGCTGGGTCATGGTATCTAGTTGTTTCGTCAGGCAAACAATTGTTACTGTGAAGCTATTACACAGATTTAAATCACCAGTCAGTCGATTGCATCTATGGCTGATTACATCTACAATCAACTAAGGAGATTGTCTTTAGCAATGAGAGGAATCTAGCAATGAGAGGAGTCCCGTCCAACCTGTTGATGGCCTGAAAAGGAAAACTGAGGATTTCAGCAGTCAGAAAGAAATTCTATCTCTAGAAATTCTTCTGGGAATTCATTGAAACCTTCAGGAGAGTTCCCAACTTGCAGCCTGACCTATGGAATTTGGACTTGCCCATTCCTATGGCCACATGAGCCAATTTCTATAATAAAGCTCATAATACACACACACACACATACACACATATATTTATACTGTCAATTCTGCTTTCCCCAGAGAACCCAGTGAATATACTGTCAATATTTAATATTTGTTAAATTTTGATGTAAACACCCATAAAACCATCACCACAATCAAGATAATGAACACATCCTTCACCCCCAAAAGTTCCCTGGTGCCCTTTGTAACCCACCCCTTCCTGC
>PVIY010040126.1:0-22603 GCA_004026745.1 Myrmecophaga tridactyla
AGCAGTGTGGACAACCGAAGCTATAGGCTGAGCCCCCAGTCTTGGGGTTTGTTCATATGAAACTTAACCCCACAAAGGATAGGTCAAGTCTACTTAAAATGTAGGCCTAAGAGTCACCCGCAAGAGAGCCTCTTTTGTTGCTCAGATGTGGCCTCTCTCTCCAGCCAACACAACAAGCAATCTCACCACACTCCCCCTGTCTACGTGGGACATGACTCCCAGGGGTGTGGACCTTCCGGGCAACGTGGGACAGAAATCCCAGAATGAGCTGAGACTCAGCATCAAGAGATTGAGAAAACCTTCTCGACCAAAAAGGGGAAGAGTGAAATGAGACAAAGTGTCAATGGCTGAGAGATTCCAAACAGAGTCGAGAGGTTATCCTGGAGGTTATTCTTACACATTAAGTAGATATCACCTTGTTATTCAGGGTGTAGTGGGGAGGCTGGCAGGAACTGCCTGAAAATATAGAGCTGTGTTCCAGTAGCCATGTTTCTTGATTATGATTGAATAATTATAAAGCTTTCACAATGTGACTGTGTGATTGTGAAAACCTTGTGTCTGATGCTTCTTTTATCTACCTTGTCAACAAACGAGTAGAACATATGGAATGAGAATAAATGATAGGGGGAACAAATGCTAAGATGAATTTGGTTTGAAATGCTGGTGATCAATGGGGGCGAGGGGTAAGAGGTATGGTAGATATAATCTTTTTTTTTTCTGTTTTTGTTTTATTTCTTTTTCTGTTTGTCTTTTTGTTTCTTTTTCTGAATTAATGCAAATGTTCTAAGAAATGATGAATATGCAACTAAGTGATGATGTGAATTACTGATTATATATGTTAATGTGTTATTTGGTTTGTTAATTTTTTAAATTAATAAATAAAATTAAAAAAGTAACATGGCTACTGGAACACAGCTCTACATTTTCAGGCAGTTCCTTCCAGCCTCTCCGTTACATCTTGGATAACAAGGTGATATCCACTTAATGCGTAAGAATAACCTCCAGGATAACCTCTCGACTCTGTTTGGAATCTCTCAGCCATTGACACTAATTTTGTCTCATTTCACTCTTCCCCCTCTTGGTTGAGAAGGTTTTCTCAATCCCTTGATGCTGGGTCTCAGCTCATTCTAGGTTTTTTCTCAATCCCTTGATACTGAGTCTCGGCTCATTCTAGGATTTCTGTCCCACATTGCCAGGAAGATCCACACCCCTGGGAGTCATGTCCCATGTAGACAGGGGGAGGGTGGTGAGTCTGCTTGCTGTGTTGGCTGGAGAGAGAGGCCACATCTGAGCAATAAGAGTCAACCTGCTGATTTTTTGCAATTCTTTCCTCAGCCTCAGGAGTTTCCTCACATGCAGGCACTGAGCAATACTCTAGGGAAGCCCAGTACAGATATTCCCGAATATTCTTTCCCTTTGTGCAACTCTTTCCTCTCTAGTATTCTGTCTGGCTAATTCTAGCCACCTTGATCCCAAATTTCAAACCAGTCTCCTTATAAGAATGAGACATCTTGTCAGACCACGTTTGGATATATGCTCCCTGTGCTGCAATGTGTAAACTAGTTGTGAAGCTTGAAAAAACTCACCTCATTTTTTCCCTTCTTTCTGAGTTTACTGTCCTGCCCTACCTAGCATCTGGTGTCTGCTAAAAACCCTTGTTTCTGATATTTTATCTGGTTTTCTGGTTGTTTAAAGTGGGAGCATAAATTCAATACCTTTTATCCCACCATTGTTGTAAGAGACATTCCATATCTTAATTTCCCAAGTAAAATGCTTAAGCTTGCTTTTTTCATTCTTTTATTTGATGTGAAAAATGTGTTCTGACTTCTGCATTTCACCCTAATGCTTTTAGCTGCATTACCTGTGGAGGAGTGAGTAGAGAGATTGTAAGAGACTTGTTTAGAGGAATGACAGAGGTATTAAAAGTTTAGTCATTAAAAGGGAAAAACAAATATAATGATTCTTAAGTTATTGATAATGGTCAGAAGAAAAAATAGAATTTATAACTTTAAAACGAAAAGAATAAACTCTGAGTTGACAATACAATTGAAGACAGGACATTCAGTCATTCAGCTGTCCCTGTCATTCAGCTCTTAAGTGTTTTATAATTAGTCTTGTTATTTCCTCTTCATTTAACTATGAAGATTATTTAGTAACATGCTTTTTAGTTTCGTGACAGTATTTAAGCTTCTTTTTAATTATTGATTTAAATTTTATTGCATTTGAGTCAGAGGTCTTTTGCATAGGTTGGTTCTTTGGAATTTGTTGGAATTTCCTTTGTGGACTAATACATAAAATGTTCTTTTATTGAAAAGAATGAGTATTTAGTGTTTGGGTAAAGTTTTTATTATATGTAAGTAGATTGACCTTGTTAATGGTATATTTACATTTTCTATATATTTGGTTATTTTTTCTACTCCTTCTATCAATTTCTAAGAGATGTATTAAAATTTCCAATGAAAAGTTGTTAATGTATCTTTCTTCTCTATGTTTCTATAGTTAGTGTTTTATTTATTTAGCAGTTAAATATTAGATATATATTTGTGAACATATTTTCTTAATATGGTATTATTTTAATGAGGGATTTAATGTATTTGCCTTCTGTGATTTTTTTTCTCTTTAAATTGCTTGTTGTGGGCGGCTGCCATGGCTCAGCAGGCAGAGCTCTGACCTGCCGCCTCCTGCCCATATGCAAATTAAAAAAAATAAATAAATAAAAATAAATAAATTGCTTGTTGTATAAATTCCTATTTAATTCTTCTTTGATCAGTATGTGCCTTAAGTATTTTTCCATTCCTCCATCAATTTTTTTGTCTCTTCTAGACAATTTATTGCTAAATTTTCTGTAAATCTAATCTGAGTCAATCTTTTGATCACTGAGTTTAATCAATGAATGCTTTTTTATTATTGTACGAAGTTATTTCTGCCGTCCTATTTCATGCTTTTATTCATCATGCTTTCTTAATGTTTCTTTTTTTTCTCCTTTCCTGCTTTCTATTATGTTGACAACTCAGAGTTTGTTCTTTTTGTTTGAAAGTTGTAAGTTCTATTTTTTTCTTCTATCCATTTCCACTAATGTAGAAGTCATTATATTTGTTTCTCCCTTCTAGTAACTAAACTTTTAATACCTCTGTCATTCCTCTCAACTAGAATCTTAGCAGTCTCTCTACTCACTCCCCTACTTTAACCTGCCCCATGCTGATATTGATGTCATCTGGTTTTTGCTCTGTATTTTAATATTTGTTTAAATAATAGATTTCTGATTTATCAACTAGTAAGTAGACTGGCTGAGGTTTAAACCTGAGTAACCTGACTTCAGAGTTTTTGCTCTTAACCACTGTATTATAGTGGTAACCTTTGAGTGTTGGATAGTTTTATTTCCTTGTTTATGATTTTCTATGTTTTCTAATTTTCTAGAACAAACATATTTTACTTGTTTAATAAAAAAGCAAACCTGGCTAAAAAAAATAATAAAAATTTCTAATTTATTTATTTATCTTTGATTCTCTTATCTCTTTACTTCCTCTAGAATTTATTTCTTTTCTTGTTGGAACACATCCTTCAAGATATCTTTCAAAGAGGATATGTCATAGTGTGATATGCTTTGAGACAGAGAAATTACTATTACCTCTTTCTCAGCCATCAATCTGTGGCCACATCTAAAGCCACTTTTTTCTTCACTCATTCATTCAACAACTGTCTAGTGGTTACTTATGTGCCAGGTACTGTCTTATGGTCTGAGGAAAAACTAGACCCACAGAAATCGTTGCCCTCTGGGAGTTTATATAAGATGTAGAGGGGTGGGTTGGAGAACACCTGGGATCTGGTTTTCTTGCAGTCCTTGCTAAAAACTCAACAGTCTAGCAGGACTCTAGAGCTGCTGTCTTGTTATCCTGTACTTTCTCGTTGGTGCTGAGCAGGAGGTGCTGCTTTCCTGCCCATCATAATGACTGGGAAAGTGATATTTTAACCAGGGCCCTGGGAGAGAACAAAGGCCACACTAGAAAGCCCTTCCCAACCCATCCCCAGTCTGTGGCCACTGACTTTTCTTTTTTAGGTTTTAGCTTTCCCATCCATATTAGGGCCAACTGCTTTCTGCTCCTCCAGCATATTTTGGTGATGGTTGTTCTTTTAGCTGCTAAATAAGGTTTTGAAAACTACTAAAGCTCAATAGCAGCCCATGTTAGTTCTCCATCTTGACCAGAATTTGGGGGTCCTGGTAGAATTTGTTATTTACTATTATTATTTGTTGTTATTATGGGATAAGAATACAAATGCAAATGAGTGCTGAGAATATTTTCATAGATAATTATCAAAAACATTGTTTATCTTTAATTCTAAAAAAAAAGAACAAGCTATGAAATTCAATTATAGGGCAATGTAACAGTGTTTCAGTGGCAGAATTCTCACCTGTCGTGCGGGAGCCCCGGGTTTGATTCCCAGAGCTTGCCCATGCCAAAAAAGAAAAGAAGTTCAACTATGTATGTCATTTGTTAGCCTAGATATGATCAGAACCTTAGGGAAACTTTCTTTCCTGAGCTACTAGGACCATCTCCTCTGTGGGAAATCTCCTCAGGAGGAGGAGAGGAGGACCACTGAGTGGCTTGGGTTGTTTGTACATTGTTTCAGGAGGCTGGGCCAGCCCTTGCTTTCAAGTCATCATGGAAGTCAGGAGTGAGTAAGTGCCCTCTGGTCTGAGTGCTGGAAGCAGCCCTGAATTCTGAAGGGGCAGGAACCAGGATCGCTCATAAAGGTCACCTACATAGGACCAAACCATGCTTTCCATCCGGCAGCATCTTGGCAAACATGTCCTGCTTGCCCTCTTTTTTTTTTTTTCCCTGTCTTCTAGTCCTAATTTTTACACATAGACCCATTTCCCTTGAATCTTTTTTCTATTTTTAAAACTAAAGAACTTTAAGTTTGATTTCATCTCAGTCATTTCCTTGATACTCAGATTCTTCTCCAGCACCGTTTTAGGGAAGGATGACAGCATTGCAGAGGCAGTGAAAATTGACCTCTGTCTAGAGGTGACAACAGCAACAACGAAAAAGCCCAATGTGAATTTGAGGTACTGTTCTTACACTGAAAGCTGGGAGTTGGAGGTTGGAATAAATGCCAAGAAAGGATACAAGCAGTATAAAAACTCCTTTTTATAAGTACTCTGAACTTTTTTCTTTTATTCCCTAATTTGTGTAAAGCTAATTATTACAAAGGTAGACAGTAGAATGGGTATACCTTCTTAAAATAATAAAAAAAAAACAGGATTTATGCTTAAAAGAAAAACAGGATTTATATTTAATGACAGAACAGCAAAGTAGTTCAATGTAAAGTGCTGTCAGTCAGTGAAAACATGTATCAGGACAATTGTGATGCTCTGAAGGCAGCTCGGTAAATAAAAAGTGGACTTTAATTTAAAAACAAATGTATCACTGCTACTGTTATTATAGCTAAATATTGTTATGTTCTAGCCAAGACCAAAATTTGTACACATTCACTCTGTTATGAACTAGTCGTGTCTAGCAGGTACACATGATAGAATATAATATTAAGCGCATAAAAGATCATCAGCATACTAATTCTGATCAAAATTTTAAATATTGGACATATTTTTCTCCCCTTAGCCAAACTAATTAAACACACAAACTTACACAATCACACCCAACCCCAGAAGGTTGTAATGTTGAATGTTTTTCCTTCAAAGAATCTTAGTGAATCACAATTTAGAAGTTAGACGCTGAGTCCTGCAGCTGTCAGATGTGCTCTGTGGGTTCCCAAGGTTGTTGATTTCCTCTGCTGTAACAGATGGAGAGCAGGAGAATAGAAGAGGCTATCATACAGGAGGCAGGCCTATTAGTATTCCCAACGTTTTCTTGAATTCCAGCCAGGCAATGGTGATGTCTGAAAAAATTACCTTAGACTTATCAAAGTGTCACCTATAAACATAGGTGGCTTAGCAAGGGTTATATCCTGAAAATAATCACTTAAGGGTTATCTGTGTATTGCCTATGCTGTGTAGGTAATTTGAGCAGAAGTTTCTCAACTGTTAGCATAGACTAGCTTCAGAGAAATGGTTGGATTATAAAAACACAGATATAGTCATTAAAATAGAGCAATTGTTAAAACTGACATACTTGTACTAACAAGTAGTATCACCTTTGAGGATTGTTAGTATGTTTGAGCTTTAATTTGCTGTTCAAGAAGAAATGTACTTTCACCTGACATGGTAGAGAGTGCTGCCCCAGGAGGCAGGCGGCAGGATCCTCGTTCTCCCTCTCTGTTGGTTCTTGAGCAGGTCAGATGACTTTTCTGGATCTAAGAACTCTTCTTAAACTGGAGGAAATTGTAGCACTTTGCCCCCATGTGTAATAGTAGACCAGAGCTCTAATGTGCCTTTTATTCCGAAGGTCTATTGATTTGTTAGTTATTTTGATCAGGGCACATGATGGAGAATACGTGGAGAGAGAGCTAAACATTTATGGATTCCCTCTATATCTAGGGAGATCCTCTCTATGTTATTTATGCACCCCCCCCCCAAAAAAAAAACTGAAAAAAGAAAACTAATATTCATTAAGTATCCAAACTATGTGAATTATCTACCTGTTCTCATTTAATTTTTATTGAAATCTCCTAAGCACCATTTAAATAACTTGGACTCAGAAAGATATGCAGTTACTTGTAGATGGGGGCTGCATTCAAAACCAAAATACTCTGGATCCCCTTTAAAAGTGTGGCTGCGCTCCTTCAAATGTGCCTTCTAACTGTTGATTAATTTTGCATCTTTAAAACCTTCATTTGTACACAAGGGACTTACATTTTTGCGTAGTGTCAGCATTGTGTTTTTGTTTTCTTGTAACTCTGAACATGCTTATATCAAGTCCATGTGTACAGTTCAGCAATCCTATAGCAATAGTTTGAAGATTAATATGTTCTTATGAAATATTCATGGTAGGCAAAATTAAGCGTACCAAATCCAGAAAAGTAAAGGGCCTTGTTTTTGGCCATATTATCAACAGAATCAAGCTGTTCATATTTTGTTATTGGATAAATGTATTAGTCTTATTATAAATGCATCCTTTTCATCCTGTAAAAAATAATTTCAGAGAGGAAAATTGGCCTATTTAAAAGAGAATTTAGAAATAGAGAGAAATGATGTATAGAGGAATTACATGATTGGGAAGTGGTGTACATTTAAGACTCACAGCAGATTACTGATTGAAAAATTCTAGTATAATCCATTTATTTGAAAACTGATGAATGCAAACATTTTTGTTTTCTTCTATTAATCTTTAAACTAGAGGTTTTCTAAACACAGAAAATGTACGTATGCCACTAAATGCCTTGTGAGCACTACTTGTCTCTACCCCCATGAACTGCCCCCTTTTAATATAATCAATTTTTGAAAAACTGTTTTCCTGTTTATTGATTTTCACATTTGATCTCCAGGCAGCCTATCTCCGACTTGCCCACATCCTTCACATACTAATAACTGTTAAGGCCATAGTACAGCTACGTGCTTGTCGCGAATTCCCCCATAAGATTTTCTTCCATCTTCCCCAGGCTTTTCATGCAAGGTCTGGTCCTCTCAAATTCCGGACCCTGCTTCTTACCTAACTCCTACAGCCAAGGCTTGGCAATGGTTATGTTGAAAGGGCAGGTGTTGTTCTGGAAATTAGGGTGAGATTGAAGTGGAGTCAACAACCCACCTCATGCCCTCCACAAAATCCTTCCCTTACAACACTACCCCAATATTTTTGCATCTCTAGCTTCTGTCCTTTGACCTTCACTCACTTCTACACCTCATCCTTCTCCTCAACTACTTCCTGCCCCATCCCCCTTCCCTCCTCTCTTCCATTTACTCTTTCTCCTCCACTAATACAGTCTGTTGTTTCAGCTCTCAGTTTCTCTTCCTTCTGAGGTTATGAGAACAAGTTGCAGGAAACATTTGGTTGCCTGATAATAGGTAGGAATAATTAGCCAGAAGAGAACACACATTTCAAGGTGTTTTGCCCTTCCTAGGCTTAAAGTTGTTACCTGAGATGTTATTTTTTGTATTAAAAAATGTGCCATTAGAATCTGTCTCTCTTTTGTGCGACTTTATCTTTGCCCTCACTGTTGTCAGAACAAATTGAGAAGAGAAGAGAAATTTAGGTAGAAAGGTGCCCCTAAATCTCCAATCCCTGTAATCTAGCCCTGTGACTGCAGTTCATGAATTTTGTAGTGGCACTTGGTGATTCTTATGTGGCTTTCTACCATGGCTCCTATTCACTGAAACTTTTGCAGGTGTAATTGTAAAGGTGGGATAGTCAGAGAGAGACAGTGGGTAGGCAGGGAGCTTAGGCTCTAAGGGTACATCCTTTTTCTAGTATCTAGGGAAGAAATACCTGGGCTGGAGCACAGTTAGAATCAATGGAGAAAGAATCGGTCTCATACCAAAGGCATATAATAGAAAAATTACCCCCAGGGCAAATATCCACTCCGTATACTTTCCAAATCTTTAGAGCTTTCTTTTTTACCAGATCAGAGGCTTTCTGCAGGAGAGTAATTAGATGTGCCTGATTTTATTTCTAAAATAGTATGAAAGGGATGTGTAATTGTAGCATTCAAATTGAATCATTTAATGCACTTTCCCACTGAAATACCACTGTACATTATGGCCAGGTTCTATATTCTATTAGTAGTATATGTCAGCTAAATTATGAATTTAATAAGGTTTTGTGGGAGCCCTGGGCCTCTAACTTCCATCTTCCTTTTGGAAAACTCATTGTGAGTACCACGCAGATAGATTTTTGTGATCTTGTAAATTAGGGAGCAGCTTGTAAACTCAATAAGCAAATATTTTCTGTTTCCCAGCTGGAAAACTTAAATAAGAAAAATCAGCATAAACAATTTAAATTTGCTCACTAGTTTATAAATAATACACATATGTTCTGTTTCATCATTTCATATCTTGACGGGTTTCCATGAATATGTAAAATATTTGAAAAACTAAACACATATCTGCACTTGTAGGAGCCAATAAAATAGAAAGGTTTTTTTGTATGTTTGTTTAGAAGGCTTATGTATTATTTGAAATACCAAAAAACAATGTAAAGAATTACAAAAATGCAATAACTACAACTAATTAAGCATTTGATATTATGGCATGAAAACGTAATAAAACTTCTATTTGTATAACTTGATTTATGGCTTAATTTGCTTAGTTTTTTGTAAATAACTCACTATATATAAAGAGACAAATTCAAAGGAATTGACATCTATTTATAAAAGTAATCAAGTAAATATACATTTTGTTTCTAATGACATTGTAAAGCAAATTTCATCTTATCTGCTTTGTCTTTAGTCACAATTGTTTTGCCTGTTTTCAGATTTCAAGACAAGTAGGAAAAAATTACTTCAATAATCTCTACTCTAACAATCTTGAATTTAAAATAATCACAGGACACGTGAATTTCAGTGTTCTCACTTTAGTAAGAATTTTAGTAATTGATTTCATATTTGCTTGGCCTGACTAGTTCAGTTGAGATTCTGTACCCTGCCCTATCCTTATTCTTTTGGCTGCTCAGTAATGTAGAACAGGGTATAGAGCTAGCGGGACCGAAAAAAAAAAAGGTCTAACCACCATAGAAACTGATGGAATCGAGGCTATTTCTTTGAGGTTAGATAAAACACTGGACAACGTGGTGTTCTGATTTGCATATCTAATATGTATCCATGTGAATATATAAATGTGAGCCCCATAAACAACAGGAGTATAGATGTTATTTATATCTGATGAAATCTAAGTAAAAAGCTTATTCAAAGAGTGATTTTAGATAATAATTTACCCATAGCCTTTAATTCTTTACTGAAAATAAGAAAACCAGAGTTGGAGTTATCGACTTGAGGAATTGAGGTCAACTGGAAGCTGAGCTAACATGGTCTCAGTTGAAAATAAATTACAAGTATTAGGTGAATTTTATCACAAAAAGTTTGTCTATAGCAGTAAAATTTTAGTGTTTTTAGAATTTAGGTTGCTTTTCAGACCACAAGAATCCTCCTAATTGAGCTGTGTAATTTCACTTGAGAAGCAAAATTATGAGTGTGCTATGTAGGCCAGATATAAAATTTAACTTAAACGATTATTAATCACAGCCAAAGAGATTTTGATTAAAGATTTCAAAGAACATCTTATCCCTGAGAAGAAATAGAATGAGTTACCCATGAAAGTATGGAAATATTTTTTCCTGATATTTTAATAAAGACCTAGTACCATGTATCGACATCTTTCTAACCTCGTGATGGGAATTTTTCTTGAGGTTAAAAGAATATGCATAATTGCTTCCTGAGATTTCCCTAACTTGATGATTCTGCAATATGTTTTAAGATATTGATATTTGTAGATATTCTGTGTCTTAAACCCTATATTAAAATCAGCAACATTTGTAAGACTAGTACTTGGACAAATCTGTTCACACGTTTAGTGTACTTTGATCCAAAATGCACTGTTTACTTAAAGACAGTATTCTTATTAGTGCTTGCAAGTGAGAGAGAGAAAAAAATTTGCCACAGAATGAAGCAACTCTTCTAGAAACGTAATTAAAAATCATGATGATACATTCAGCCTGGAGTTTAGTTTTATTTTCAGCTAGTCATCTGCAGCCACGCTTCCCGCAGAGGCAGGCTGCCAGGCTCACAGCACACTGTGGAACTTGGATGAGCAGTACTGCAGGCTGCTTGTGAACATGTTACATCTGGGATCTGTGGAAAGTAGCCAGAGCAGTGAGACAAAGGTCCTGCAGGGTATTTCCGAGGCAGGCTTCTTAGCCTCTGGTACAGTCATCATTTTACTTCAGTATAGCATTCAGCATTTGGTAAAAACAAAATTTTTTTCCCCCAACTTTTTCGTCCCTAGTAAGACCAGCAAATTATTCTGATTTTAAAGTTATTCGTATGTTTTAAGTTCTGTTTATGGGCATATTCATGTTCTTCACCTTTATTTTGTATTCTGTAGCTGAAGCAATGAACTAGTTTTAGCTCAAGCAATGAAGCAGCCATTCTGCTAAGACTTGGTTGGTTCATCTGTGTGTCTGCATCAGAAAATGGCTTGCCATGTGTATGCATGAGTGTTTAAAGGAGACGTGCACACTGAACGAGCAACACAGCAGATTCAGAAGCAGGACTGATTTACATGTTGGGATGTGGGCATTCTTTCAACACATATGTATTACTAAAGTAAGATGTGTTAAGAACTTTGGATAGGAAAACAGTTAGAACTTTGTCCTTGCCCCCCAATGGTTTATAGTCTGGATTGCTTGGTTGTAGCAGAACAGGGCATATAAGGAAGGGCTGGAGACAGAAAGAGGATCCATCCATCTCTTGGGAGAGGGCAGATGATATGATATAGCATTTTTCTGCAGTATCTTTGAGAAAGTCCAGTTTCGTAAACAGAAACACCCCACAGAATGTCTCAGGTAGCAGTTCTGCCAAGTAACTGGAATATGGAATAGAGGGTATCCCAACATGAAGTTTTGAAATATCCCAAAAGAAAAGTGGTGTGCAGAAAAGAGTTAACATAACCTGAGATTTCTACCCTTAGAAAGGTCTCCTTGCGAGGTTGGTCTTTGGTTGGCATCTGGGAATTTGAGTGATAAACAGTTCCTGATACTGATAGAAAACTGTCCCTAAATGCTAAGGTTGGCTCACTGTCTCTAAACTGTTTGTACAAACAATGTGCTTTATACTGAATATCTGCTTTCCCTACAGAAGTCTGAAATTCTAATATGAGCTAGGCAGTGTGACTGTGTGACCAGTCCCCAATAAAAACCCTGGGCACTGAGCTCCCTGGTAGATAACATTTTTACACTTCTTGTCACGATCATTGCTGGAGGAATTTGTCATGTCTTGTGACTCCACTGGGAGAGGAATCTTGAAAACCTGTGCCTGGTTTCCTCCAGGCCTCATCCCATGAACCTTTTCCCTTTGATGATTTTATTCTGTATCCTTTTGCTATAAATAAACTCTAACCATACCTATAACACTTTCTGGGTCCTGTGAATGCTTACAATGAATCATTGAGCTGAAGGTGGTCTTGAGGATTTCTGAGAGCCATAATCAGAGTTTTAAATTGATAGGTAGCCTCAGGATATCTGGTAGAAAGCAGGATCTTAACTATCATTCTTAAGTCCAAATATGAGACTTCAAGAGCTAATGGTTCAGAATGAAAGGCTCCTTCTTCACTTACCCTGAAAATATGAGAGACACTTGTCTGCCCTACTTTTCTCACCACCTTATGCATTAGTGGTCAGTGATGGAAAACTTCAGCTAAATGGGAATTTATTAATTCATAACCTAACAATCTAGGAAAAGAGATTACCTTAGTTTGTTGCAGAGTTCAAATAATGTCTGCATTTCTGGGTTCTTCTGCTTCTGGGCTGCTTACTGTTATCATCAGTGTCTTCCCTTGCTGTCATAGGATGCCTGCTGCAACTTCAAGCTCATGTTCTCCCCTCAGCAAGGAAAAGCTGGAATCTCTTTCCTGAAGTTGAATATCGGAGATAGGCTAAGATGGCGGCTTAGCGAGGTGTGGGATTTAGTTAGTTCTCCAGAACAGCTAGTAAATAGCTAGGAACAGTACAGAACAACTCCTGGGGCCACATCAGTGACCAGACACATAGCATACCCCAGTCTGGACCAATTGGACCAGCTGTGAGCCCCCCAGAACCGTGAGTTCCCCAAGCTGCGGCGGCTGGTGCCCCTTCCCCCTCCCCCCAGGCTGCTTCCCAGAGGGAAAAGTAAAGAGACTTTACCAGTAGCATGGGCTGAGTGCAACTGAGCTTCAAATGTGGAATTAATTCACAAATTCTGACTACTAAAAATAGGCCCCCAGCTCAGCTGACCCTGGTCACAGCGGAGGTTGCTGATTTTTGCCCTGGTGCCGAGGGGATAGGGCAGACAGAAAAAGAAAAAAGAAATAGAGGTTTTTTGGCTTGGATCACACATAATACTTGAAAGGGCCTGGGCTCTGAAGGAAAGGAGGGGGCACATAGGATCTGAAGGTACACAAAACAACGTACCAACTTATGCTCTTGATTGGCAAACCTGAGGAATGGGGGTCCTGCTCTGAGAAGGATTTTTCTCTTTCTTTTCTTTTTTGTGGCTGTGTTTCTACAAAGGCTGGATTACCTTTGGATACAGCAGCAGGGCTTCTCAGGCTGCAGCTGCCCCAGGCATAGGCAGAAACAAACTTGTTGGAGACCTTGTCTGGAGCCTGTGCCTTCCCCAGGAGAGGGGTGGGGCCCAGCAAGTGGATTCCCTCCCTTCAGGAATTCAGACCCCAGGGTTTGGAAATTTGAAGCAATTAAAGCCAGCCTACAACCTCTCCTCTGTCTCTACCATGCCCCTAGCAGGGAGAGTCTACTGAAGTTAAAGGTAACACATTACCTTATGCTGGTGGGACCCGCAGGCAGACAAGTGCCACATACTGTGCAGGATAGGAAAAACACAGAGTCCAGAGACTTCACAGGAAAGGCTTTCAACCTGCTGGGTCTCACCCTCAGGGAAAACTGATGCAGGTGACCCTTTCCTCCTGACAGGAGGCCAGTTTGGTCTGGGAAAATCTGGCTGGGGTCTGTAATACCTAAGTAGACCCTCCTAAAGGTGGGAGGGAAAAGGCACCATACAAGCAGGGTAAAAAACAAGAAAACAAGAACTGAAAAATTCTGCTCTGTTAAGCAAAACTAAGCTAAACTGAATGTCAAAGAACAGATAGACAACAAAGTCATCCAGCAAAAAAATCCTAGGTAAAAGAAGTGAAAACAATCTCCAGAATAAACTAATTAAGGTAATTAAATGCCTAGACGCCAGCTAAAAATAATGACTCACACTAGGAAAATTGAAGATATAGCTCAGTCAAAGGAATAAACCAACAATTCAAATGAGATATAGGAGTTGAAACAATTAATTCAGAATGCTCAAACAGACATGGAAAACCTCATCAAATATCAAATCAATAAGGAAGGTATAAAGAAGTCAAGGAATGAGCAAAAAGAAGAAATTGTCCATTCCTTCCCTACTTTATATCCTCCCTCAATTCATTGATTTGATAGAAGAAATTGAAAGAATTTGAAAAAACAAATCACAGAAGTTATGGGAATGAAAGACAGTAGGAGAGATGAAAAAACAATGGAACCTACAATGTCAGATTTAAAGAAGCAGAAGATAGGATTAGAGAACTGGAGGATGGAACATCTGAAATCTGACAGGCAAAAGAAAATATAGGGAAAAGAATGGAAAGATAGGAGCAGGGACTCAGGGACTTGAAGGACAATATGAAGCGCATGAATATACGTGTTGTGGGTGTCCCAGAAAGAGAAGAGAAGGAAAAAGGAGGAGAAAAACTAATGGAGGAAATTATCATTGAAAATTTCCCAACCCTTATGAAAGACTTAAAATTACAGATCCAAGAAGTGCAGCGTACCCCAAAGAGAATAGATCCAAATAGACATACTCCAAGACACTTACTAATCAGAATGTCAGATGTCAAAGAGAAAGAGAGAATCTTGAAAGCAGCAAGAGAAAAGCAATCCATCACATACTAGGGAAACCCAATAAGATTATGCATAGATTTCTTAGCAGAAACCATCAGGGCGAGAAGACAGTGGGATGATATATTTAAATTACTGAAAGAGAAAAACTGCCAACCATGAATTCTATATCCAGCAAAATTGTCCTTCAAAAATGAGGGAGAAATTAAAACATTTTCAGACAAAGAATTCACTGAGAGAATTTGTGACCAAGAGACCGGCTCTGCAAGAAATACTAAAGGGAGCACTAGAGGCAGATATGAAAAGACAGGAGAGAGAGGTGTGGAGAAGAGTGTAGAAATGAAGACTATCAGTAAAGTAAAAAGAAAAATTAGATATGACATATAAAATCCAAAAGGCAAAATGATAGAAGAAAGTACTATTTATACAGTAATAACACTAAATATTAATAGATTAAACTCCCCAATCAAAAGACATAGTCTGGCAGAATGGATTAAAATACAGGACCCATCTATATGCTGTCTACAGGAAACACTTCTTAGACCCAAGTATAAACATAGGTTGAAAGTGAAAGGTTGGGAAAAGATATTACATGCAAATAACAATCAGAAAAGAGCACGAGTAGCTATACTAATATCCAACAAATTAGACTTCAAATGTAAACAGTTAAAAGAGTCACGGACACTATGTATTAATAAAAGAAACAATTCAACAAGAAGACATAACAATCATAAATATTTATACACTGAGCCAGAATGCTCCAAAATACATGAGGCAAACACTGAAAAGAGAAATAGACACATCTACCATAATAGTTGGAGACTTCAATACCCACTCTCATCAATGGACAGAACAGCTAAACAGAGGATCAATAAAGAAACAGAGAATTTCAATAATACAATAAATGAGCTAGACTTAACAGACATTTATAGAACATTACACCCCGCAACAGCAGGATACGCCTTTTTCTCAAGTGCTCGTGGATCATTTTCAAGGACAGACCATATGCTGGGTCACAAAGCATGTCTTAATAAATATAAAAAGATTGAAATCATACAAAACGCTTTCTCAGATCATAAAGGAATGAAGCTGGAAATCAATAATGGAGTGCCGAAAATTCACAAATATATGGAGGCTTAACAACACACTCTTAAACAACCAGTGGGTCAAGGAAGAAATTAAAATTATGAGAGAAATCAGTAAATATCTCGAGGCAAATGAAAATGAAAACACAACGTATCAAAATTAATGGGATGCAGCAAAGGCAATGCTGAGGGAAATTTATTGTCCTAAATGCCTATATCAATAAAGAAGAAAGGGCAAAAATCATGGAATTAACTGTCCACTTTGAAGAACTAGAGGTAGAACAGTAAACTAACCCCAAAGCAAGTAAAAGGAAAGAAATAATGAAAATTAGAGCAGAAATAAATGAAATTGAGAACATGAAAACAATTGAGAAAATTAACAAAACCAGAAGTTGGTTCTATGAGAAAATCAATAAGATTGATGGACCCTTAGTGAGGTTGACAAAAAGAAGGAGAGAGAGAATGAAAATAAATAAAATCAGAAATGGAAGAGGAGACATAAACACTGACCCCACAGAAATAAAGGAAGTAATAAGAGGATACTATGAACAGCTTTATGCTAATAAATTTGAAAACGTAGATGAAATGGATAACTTTCTAGAAAACAATGAACAACCAGCATTGACTTGAGAAGAAATGGATGACCCTAACAAACCAGTCACAAGTAAAGAAATTGAGTCAGTCATTAAGAAGCTCCCCAAAAAGAAAAGTCTAGGACCAGATGGCTTCACATGTGAATTCTACCAAACATTCCAGAAAGATTAGTACTGATTCTGCTCAAACTCTTCAAAAAAATTGAAGAGGAGAGAAAGCTACCAAACTCACTCTACAAAGCCAACATCAATCACCCTCATACCAAAGCCAGACAAAGATATTACAAAAAAAAACCTACAGACCAGTCTCTCTAATGAATAAAAATGCAAAAATCCTCAACAAAATTCTATCAAATCAAATCCAGCAGCACATTAAAAGAATTATACACCATGACCAAATAGGATTCATCCCAAGTATGCAAGAATGGTTCAACATAAGAAAATCAATTAATGTAATACATCATGTCAAGAAATCAAAGCAGAAAAACCCCATGATCATCTCGATTGATGCAGAAAAGGCATTTGACAAAATTCAACATCTTTTCTGGTGAAAACACTTCAAAGGATAGGAATAGAAGGGAACTTCCTCAACATGATAAAGGGAATATATGAAAAACCCACAGCTAACCTTATCCTCAATGCGGAAAAACTGAAAACTTTCCCTCTAAGATCAGGAACAAGACAAGGATGTCCACTATCACCACTGTTATTCAACATTGAGTTGGAAGTTCTAACCAGAGCAATCAGACAAGAAAAAGAAATACAAGGCATCAAAATTGGAAAGGAAGAAGTAAAACTCTGTTTGCAGATGATATGATATTTTATGTCGAAAACCCTGAAAAATCCACAACCAAACTACTAGAGCTAATAAATGAGTACAGCAAAGTGGCAGGTTACAAGATCAACACTCAAAAATCTGTAGTGTTCCTATCCACTAGTAATGAACAATCTGAGGGGGAAATCATGAAAAAAATTCTGTTTACACTTGCAATCAAAAGAACAAAATATTTAGGAATAAATTTAGCTAAAGAGACAAAAGACCTCTACAAAGAAAACCACAAGAAATTGTTAAAAAGAAATCACAGAAGACCTAAATAAATGGAAGGGCATACCATGTTCATAGATTGGAAGACTAAATATAGTTAAGATGTCAATTCTACCTAAATTGATTTACAGATTCAATGCAATACCAATTAAAATCCGAAAAACTTACTTTTCAGAACTAGAAAAACCAATAACCAAATTTATCTGGAAGGGCAGGGTGCCCCGAATAGCTAAAAGTATCCTGAGAAAAAAAATGAAGTGGGAGGTCTCACACTACCTGAATTTAAGGGCTATCATGAAGCCATGGTGGTCAAAACAGCATGGTACTGGCATAAAGATAGATATACTGACCAATGGAATCGAATTACAGTGTTCAGATATAGACATAGACCCTCTCATCTATGGACAATTGATCTTTGATAAGGCAGTCAAACCAACTCACCTGGGACTGAACAGTCTCTTCAATAAATGGTGCCTAAAGAACTGGATATCCATATGCAAAAGAATGAAAGAGGATCCATATCTCACACCCTATACAAAAATTTACTCAAAATGGATCAAAGACCTAAACATTAAATCTAAGACCATAAAACTGTTAGAAGAAAATATAGGGAGATATCATAAATCTTATAATAGGAGGTGGTTTCCTAGACCTTACACCGAAAGCATGAGCACTGAAGAAATAAATAAATAAATGGGAACTCCTCAAAATTAAACACTTTTGTGCATCAAAGAACTTCGTCAAGAATGTAAAAAGACAGCCTACACAATGGGAGACAATATTTGGAAACGATATATCTGATCAAGTTCTAGTATCCAGAATATATAAAGAAATTGTTCAACTCAACAACAAAAAGACAGACAACCCAGTTACAGAATGGGCAAAAGACTTGAACAGACACTTCTCAGAAGAGGAAATACTAATGGACAAAAGGCACATGAAAAGATGCTCAACTTCCCTGGCTAATAGGAAAATGCAAATCAAAACCACAATGAGATATCATCTCACATCCACCAGAATGGCCATTATCAATAAAACAGAAGTAACAAGTGCTGGAGAGGATGTCGAGAAAGAGGCACACTTATCCACTGTTGATGGGAATGTAAATGGTACAACTGCTGTGGAAGGCAGTTTGGCGGTTCCTCAGGAAGCTAAACATAGAATTGCCATATGACCCAGCAATACCATTGTTAGGTATCTACTCAGAGGACATGAGGGCAAGGACACAAATGGACATTTGCACACCAATGTTTATAGCAGCATTGTTTACAATTGTGAAGAGATGGAAACAGCCAAAATCTCCATCAAGAGACGAGTGTCTAAACAAACTGTGGTATATACATTCGATGGATTATTATGCAGTTGTAAGACAGAATAAAGTTATGAAGTATGTAACAACATGGATGGACCTTAAGGACATTTTGCTGAGTGAGATTAGCCAGAAACAAAAGAACAAATACTGTATGGTGTCACTGAGACGAACTGACATTAGAGAATAAACTTGGAGAATTTCACTGGTAACAGAGACTATTAGGAGATGGAAATAGGGTAAGATATTGGATAATTGGAACTGAAGGAAGCAAATTGTGCAACAGGACTGATTGTAAAAACTCAGAAATGGACGACACAATACTACCTAAGTGTAATACAATTATGTTAAAACACTTAATGAAGCTGAATGTGAGAATGATAGAGGGAGAAGGGCTGGGTGTGCAAATGAACTCAGAAAGAAAAATAGGCGATTAAGACTAAAATGGTATAATCTAGGAATGCCTAGAGTGTATAATGACAGTGACTAAATGTACAAATTTAAAAATATCTTTGCATGAGGAAGAACATAGGAATGTCATTACTGCAGGGTGTTGAAAATAGTAATATTTTTGAATTTTAGCTTGTGTGAGTCTAAACCAAAAAATGTTTATTTGGTACAAAATTTATATTTTGACTTTTCATTTCCTAATATAACTTATGTAGCCAGCTTAATTGAACACCATAAATGTATGGAACCTTGAGTAGGGCATGAGATTTTGTTGGTTTGTCCAGAGTGATACCCCGATAAATCCCAGAGTGATTTGAACAGTGAATAAACACGTATTTGCAAAATCCCCTTGAGGGAATGGTGAGAAAGGAGGAAAATTCAACTTCCCCAGGTTGAATCCTTGATGTTCTCACAAGCAGTTGGGACAACCAAAGCAATAGGCTGAGCCCCCAATCTTGGGGTTTGTTCATATGAAACTTAACCCCACAAATGATAGGTCAAGCCTACTTAAAATTAGGCCTAAGAGTCACTCCCAAGATAACCTCTTTTGTTGCTCAGATGTGGCCTCTCTCTCCAGCCAACACAACAAGCAAACTCACTGCCCTCCCCCTGTTTACGTGAGACATGTCTCCCAGGGGTGTGGACCTTCCTGGCAATGTGGGACAGAAATCCTAGAATGAGCTGAGACTCAGTACCAAGGGATTGAGAAACCTTCTTGACCAAAAGGGGGAAGAGTGAAATGAGACAAAATAAAGTGTCAATGGCTGAGAGATTCCAAACAGAGTGGAGAGGTTATCCTGGAGGTTATTCTTATGCATTAAATAGATATCATCTTGTTAGTCAAGATGTAATGGCGAGGCTGGAGGGAACTGCCTGAAAATGTAGAGCTTATTCCAGTAGCCATGTTTCTTGAAGATGATTGTATAATGATGTAGCTTTCACAGTGTGACTGTGTGATTGTGAAAACCTTGTGTCTGATGCTCCTTTTATCTACCTTATCAATAGATGAGTTTTTACTCATCTATAGTAAAAATAGTGGGAACAGATGTTAAATTTAGATTAAAATGCTAGTGATCAATGAAAGGGAGGGATAAGGGGTATGGTATGTATGAATGTTTTTCTGTTGTCTTTTTATTTTTTTCTGAATTGTTACAAATGTTCTAAGAAATTATCATGATGATGAATATGCAACCATGTGATATTATGAATTACTGATTATATATATGTAGAATGGAATGATCTGATCATAATAAAAATAAATAAGTTGGATATTGGAGCCCTTTGGTTTGCATTCTGCCATATGTCCACCCCTGAACCACTCCCAGAGGCCCCCAGGATCTCAGCATGAGCCTTCCCTCACTCTAAAAAACAGCACCAAAAATGGCATTTTCTGAAAGTAGGGTAAAAAGATACTTGGAGGCCAAAATCACAGCAAATGTTTGCTACCTCCAATTACCACTACCATTACTTGATAAATTTTATAACTATATCTAAAAAAAAAAAAAAAAGTATTTTTATGCCTTCTACAAAAATTCTGTCCAGAGAGGTTAATCTGTCAGACACAGTGTTTTTGCTTTCTTGTATGCTGTATGGTGGGGTCACAGTTCATTAATTTCCATGTGAGTATCCCATTATTGCAGCACCATTTGTTGATTTTTTATTTGCTTGTTTTTCACTTGCTTTTTGGGGGGAACTGGGGCGGGGCAGGTGCATGGACCAGGAATCAAATCCAAGTCTCCCATATGGCAGGCGAGAATTCTACCACTGAACTAACTTTGTACCCCTAGAGACACAATGTTATAATTAAAGAAGCCGTCACAGAGAATAGTACTTACTTCTAAAATCTTTCTATATTCTATTTAAGTGCTATAACTGTATTAATGGGATAAATACCGTATTCAGTTTCAGAATTTTATTTGGACTTCCTGTAAGTAATTAGGCCTATACCTATCAGGTATTTTAGATTTTAGCCTTATATTTCTATCTAGATGTGCTTATTGGACTCAAATTAGGTTATTACTGTATTCCTATGGTCGTTTAATTCTATCTCTTCCCCTTATTACTCATGTCCAAAGCACAGTAATTTGACTTTCCATTGCCTTAAAGGAAGGAAATTAGTTTTTTTAGTGAACAAATGTTTCCTGGAATGTGATCAACTTTTTTTCATACAACTCCGTAGAAAATAAAATGCATTGTCCACTTTGGGCAATTTATTTCCCAATTGCCTGTTTCTTGGAAGATGAGCATGAAATTGCCATATCCTTCACCTCATTCATAGTAGATAACTGAAATTATTGTGTAAATATAAAATTATTTATATCCCAATATGTCATTTCTTTCTATTAGCTTATAAAGGTCAATGAAAATGATTGATATGGTATATGTGAGTTACAGTGCTAAATTCTACCTCTGAAATGATAACCTACTTTAGACAAATATTTTTCTAGATTTTACTTTGGTAAGGAAAAGAATATTACTTCTCATTTATAATTGTATTTTTTGTACACCTGGCAGAGCTTAAAAACAACATGAGCTGTGCACTGAGAATATACCCATTGTTTAATTTATTACAAGCGATATGAACAGAGCATGGAAATAATACTGCATACTATTCAAGGGGAGAAGAAAGCACATGGCACATTTCTGAAATAGTTCTCACTCTCTCTCTCTCTCTCACTCGAATTTGTGTAACATATTTTCCTACTCTTTATTTCTTTGCTTTTCCTTCCCTTCTTCCATGTTTCTTTCTTCCATTTCTAATTTTATATATAAGGCAATTATCAACAATAAAGAACTTGTTAGATATCATATACAGTATAGTAAACCCATTTGCACATTTAATTTGTTCATGTTGAGAGGCGTGGGGGAATATTCCAGAGAACTTGTAAATAACATGGATATGGTTCTATTCCATGAACATATGTCCCAGTTGGAGCAGTAAAATGGGTTTCCTCATTAGGTCCCAGTTCCCTTTATTGTTAATATCTTGCTTACTGTGTTACCTGAATTTAAAGATAGGTAATTTAAACATAGGTATAGTATTTATGAAATGGTCCTAAAGACAAGCCAGCTCTTTCACCTAATTTAGTAGAAGAAATGGTAATCTGTTCATTGAAAGAGGAAAAAACTTGGCAGTCAGGAAGCTATTGAGATGAAGCATATGGTTTGTAAATGTTCAAATAGACATACAAATAGTATTTATTGTAATTTATGGTAAATCAAAGGATTTTATTGAGTATTTATGAGGTCTTTAGAACCTAGTCATTGCTACCATATCATCCTCATCACCACCATCTTGCTACCTAAGGATTAGGGAATATGGATTGTAACTTTTCAGAAGTTTCATCCTTCCATCCTTTCTTTTTTGTGCAATAACTTGATCATACATATCCACAGTCTTAAAAGTGGGCCATAGACCCATCAAATTCATTTCTAGAAATTTGTCATAAGGAACTATTCCAACAGAACAAATAGATTATACAGTTTTGTTCACTGCAGAGCTTATTGTAAGAATAAAAATTAGGCACAAAAACCTTGATTTCCAATCAGGGGTGCACTGTTTAATTAAATAATGCCACTGCAATATGTATAGTCAATAA